>WBMZ01003408.1:0-19473 GCA_013400975.1 Atrichornis clamosus | reverse complement strand
GGCTGGAGGGGGCCCAAGGCCTCGGGGCCGCGGGAGCGGGGAGCGCTGCGCGGGGCGGTGGGAGCGGGGCCGGGGGTGCCGGCTCGGACTGCGGGGATCCCGGGGTGGCCCGAGGGGAAGCGCCGTGAAAAAGAGCTTAAAAAATAGAGCTACCTTGTCAGCGGAGTTGTTCCTGTAAGCGGTGGCCAGATGTGGGGCTGCGGCTGTTCGGCCCGTAAGGTGGGACTTTCCGAACCTGTTGTTGTGATTGTCCCTGAACAGCATCACTTCGTGCTCTGTCTCGGCGAGCTCCTTGCTCTCAGTTCCGCCGCTGAAAAGCCCTGGATCTCCTTCCTTAACAGCTCGATACTGAATTCTTGGCAGTGTGTATCTTTCTATGTGTGTCTATCGCATTGTTCTGCCTGTTGTCCTTTCCCTTATTTATTGAAACTTACGTTGACGGTTTGATCAAAGTGACCTTAGACTCAGTTTACTGAGGTCATCTTGTTGGCACATGGTGTTAGGTCCGTATTGTTATTTTGTATTCCTCCATTCTTATTCCTGGTAAACAACTGTTTTCTAGGAAAAACATTTCATGAATATGGGCCATAAGTGCTAGATTTTTTCCCCTCCTAGTTCTTTGTGATCTGTGTCAAACTGGTTCTTCTTAATTGTTAATTCCCTTGAGAGCTTCTCAAGGAAGAGATTTTTGTCTGTCTTGTTAGTTAGTACAGAGTCTATCACTGATAGGACCTTGGTGGATCTGCTGTTTTTATTTTTCACTGGATCTGAAAGAACAATCAGAGTCGTTATGGCTAAAATCAGCTGTGGTATTTAAAACTTATATTCTTAGTTTGTGATAGCAAATCTGGTTTTATATGTTGTTTAGCCCTGGTGGCTTGTAGTTTCATCAGTTTACTTGAAAAGTTTTATCTCTTTCTTGTACTTCTAAGTGAAAACAGATGTAAACGATAGGTACAAATATTTCTGGAGTCAGCAAAATATCCCTCTGTGAGGTCACTTTTTCACCTTAGGAAACTCCCTTGTACAAATACACAAAAAAAGTGTGTTCTCAAGGAACTGAATTTTGTGAAAGTAACAACTTCACTTGTTGGACTTACTGGAAGACATTTCACCATTTAAATGAGTGTGGTGTATGACTAAAGCTTGCTAGAAAAAATGGCTGGTAGGAAGAAGTACAAGTCAAATACATGTAGTGCTGCAAGATACCGAATAATAAAGAGTACTTTAACTTGATTTTAAGTGCAGTGATGTAATGCTTCAGATATGATCCTGATGGCTGCAGGAAGAATAACAAAGGTATTTTAACACTGGAAGATGAGGCTCTTTATGAAATAATCCTGATTTGCTAGAGATTGCAGTCATTAACTCTTTATGTATTCAAGCCTCTCAATTTTGCACTTAAATTTAAGAATTTCATGCATTCTTGCAGCAGAAACTTTGTTATAGATGTGACTTCTGCCGTAGAATGGACGTCTCTTTTGCACCTTCAAAAACACAGTGAAACTGAGGTCTGAATTGATGAGGAAATAAACACTGCTCTTAACAGCCCATGACTGCCTTAATGGTTACACAGGAAACTGAAGACTTTAGTGGCTTTTAAGAAGATTAAAAATAAAGTTTTAGATATATGATGAAACCTGTGAGGCAATTTCAGTGTCTAGAAAAAGCATGTTGATTAAATACCCTAAAGTAAGCAGAAGTGAGCATCTCTGAAGAAACGATATTCTGTATGCACCCAAGAAAAAAAAACTTTCTGAACACAGATTTCCTGTACAAGTTAACTTTCATGCAGTTGAGTTTTAAAAGTGGAACTATACTGATAGAACAGTGGAAGTTCCTACTTCTTATGTGAAACATGGTTTGGTCAACTGGGAACTTTTATTCAAGGTATTGTAACTTCCATATGCTTGGAGAAGAGTATCGGCAACAGGTGTGATGCTTCCTCTGGCAGGCCGCGTCAGAAGGTGGGAGACAGCAGTTCAGGGACTTGACCGGCCTTGATGAGCCTGAGATTTCAGCTGGGTAGGATTAGAGTTCATGGTGGACTTCTCGGTGAATTTGCAGAGCCTTGCCTTAAACCTCTTTGTACTTCTGACTTGAGGCAAGATTTCCAACCAACCACTATGCAGTATAGTAGTGTTAAGCTGTAGCCCCCATTGCTTGCAACCTCCAGCTTCTTTGATCTTGTCCTGGTGTGCTTGGGAAGTTATTTGAAGACCTTCAGCTGCTGCTTCTCAGTTAGGGGAGCCCTACAATAGGGAAATCAGGCAGACCTGGGTTTTGGCTTAGCCCCATCTTGTATAGTCCATCTTCAGATGTGACCTGAGGTACACAGTAGGCAGTATTCTGAAAAATAAAATTAAGTTAGCTTTAAGCTGCTGTGTGCATTTGTTTGAATATGAGAAGAAATAGGAACTCTATTCATGTTAATATATGACCAGATGGAAGTAAGGAAGAAGAAAAGAAAATGCCATTTATTGAAGGAACAGAAATAATTTCTGCTGTGAAACCCCAGAATGTCTGGAGAAGCAGCGTTTTTAACAGTTGACTAAATATAACCTAGTTATGCTCTTGTGTGTGGAACCACAGATCAATCAGTGGTCTGTTGAGAGTGAGACTGTAGGATGTTGATATTAATGACACACTTCCCCTCAGGACAGACTTGGCTACCCTGCAGGAAGTGGGGTGAATACTAGGGTATAAAGTCAATGTTTTGACATGTCAGATCACAGACTTGAGTATTTGTCTGTGGAGACAGCGAAACAAGAACCAGTGAATTACTTCATGATTTCTAACTCTTTCAAACTTTGAAAATTGAAAGTATTTACAAGGCAAAAAAGTTAGATAATATTTTCCTAAAAATCTTAATTTGCATTTAAAAATGTAGGTACTAAATTTGATTTCAAGCTTGAAGTTGATTTTTGTGCATACATTCTTTACAGCTAAATCCTTCTTGTTAATTCTTATGGGATGTTATTTCCTGTATTAGCCTTTAAACTTTAAAAAGAGGTTGTTCTGCATCATGCTGCTTACACCTTAAATTTGGGGTGCACCACGGACTGCTGAGGGTAACTGTCATACCTCACGTGCTTTGTCTCTCAGATCCTGCATGGTTGTTAGCTCATAACCACTGTGAATACTTTTTGCTTGCAAATCTTGGTACAGTATTGTGCGCTCTGTAGCGATCACTCTTCACAAAGTACAGTGCTCCTTCAGCGTTGGGATGGTGGAATTGAAGGGTGGTATAAGGAGTAGGAGCTTCTGAAGTGGACACCTGGGCTGACATGGGAGAAGCCAGGCATTGATGTCAGAGGAGGGGGACAGGACAATATAAGGAAAGAGGAAAGGATAAGAGATGAAACGGACGTGGAAAATATGTGCAATGATCTAATAGACTTTTGGATAATGGAGCTGTGAAAGGAAGAAAAACAAGCAGAGATTATTTTCAGTGATGTTATTGAAGTGCAGTAAGTATATCCTCTGGATTGTATGGCATACAACATGGGATTAGACTTGTTTTACCAATAAATAGTCCTTCAGAAAATACAGGTATGTAATGTGGTTTTATTCTGGATGCAAAGTAGATACTAAGCATTTGTATGGGTGTTTCCTCTTTCACGTAAAATTGCAGTGGAACTGTTCCACAAAAGTTTGATTTATTTTACTCAGGAACACTGTATTTACTTGTTGGAGCACTACAACTAATTTGCAAATATTTTGGTACACAGTTTGACTTCTACAGCTGATAACTTTCTTAACTATACATTTATCTTTATCTCACCCCTCTTTTAGTCTTTCAGTGAAGTAAATATGAAAAAAACAGATGCTCATAGGAAGTCTCGCCATGATGCCTAGCTTGCCTGTGGAAAATGATATAAAAATACTAAAGTATCCCGTGTTCTCAGATTTGAAAGCTGTCAACTTTTTGCCAACTGTTTCAGCCAGTACTGTTAATACCCTGGAAGTGATAACTGGTTCCTTCATTATTTGAATCTTTCAAACCTGTTTTCTCAGTAGCTTACTAAAAGTCTTGCTTTTCATTGTTGGAATTACCTCTAGCACGAATGTCCAGCTATGGATAAATTGAAGCATTACTGTGGGGCAAGGTAGGTCCAGAGTTTACAGCACACATTTCACAGAAGCAGACTGTGCACAGTGTCTCTGCTGGGAGTAATGAGCAACATCCATTATCAATAGGCATATATATCTATATCTATATATATATATATATGTGCACTCATGATTAAAAAAAACCCCAACCAGATCCTCTGTCAAGGTCTGGATTCTGGCATGCAGGGAATGTTTTTGACTCTTTACATGTCTCCTGTACACAGTTGTTTACCTCCCTTTGGAATGAAAGGAGTTGGCTCTCAGTTGTGGTGAGGCTGTAGGAAAAATAGCAGGAGTCATTTGGGATTCCTTTCCTGCTCCAACTGTTAGGATCCTATTAATACAGCATAGCTGCTACTTGTTGCCCTAAACATGATGTTACCCCACACATCCCTTCAGCCCATGGGGAAGACCTGTCTCCCCAGACAGACTTAGGGAGTATATTTTAGCCCCTTTAAATGCATGATTTTGGGGAAAGCTGAGTGTAGTCTCTAGGTATTGCAAACTGTGCAACTGTTCCTTATATATTTGAGTAAAAAACAAGAAGAGGACATGAGCCTTTCTTTAAGAAAAACAGCTTCTGTTTTTCTTTTAGCAATGAGGATGTATTATGAATTAGTATGACATGTCAGCTTGAAGTTTTGTCATAATCTGGTACTCTCTACTGTTTCAACTGATAATTAAATGCTGTTGCCATATTTCCTACCACTGAGAGCCTGGAAGAAGGAATGTAGCACAAAGTGCACAGGTGAGAAACATCTCTTAGAAGTTTCTAAAACCTTCAGCAAAGTTGAGGTCTTTGTTTCTGTAATTTCTGAGGCAATCAAAGTTAATTTTCCTCATTTGCTCAGTGTCCTATGGGTATCTGCTTTTAGCTGTGGCTGGTAGTAGGGTTTCCCAGGTTGTGTCTTGAGTTAGTGCTGCTTGGGGCATTCAGAACAGGGGAGCTACAGATGAAATACCTGTCTAGAGGTGTGCTTGGCTTTAGTGGTCACATATGGAAAGTGCTTGCATGCTTGGCTTCAACAAATGGTCAGAGGGTGAGGATTCCTGAGGTCCAGATGTATTCAGTAACTTGTGGAAAGGGACAGACTTACTTCTTCTCCTTCCATTTCTTTTGTTTCTGTGCTCACCTGACCTGTTGATGAGCCAGTTCTGCTAACAATAGGCACTAACAACAAAACCAAATGTAGGACAAGTGCATACTTCCCAGCTGATTTTACAAACCAAATTACCTCACCGTGTAGTCGGACAAACCCAGGGATAAAGGAGTGGGTGGGTGACTGTGAACGTGTCACTGATGAAAGGGGCGTTGAGCAGCATGATTTGTAGTGTCAGTAGGCTCTTCAGTTAGTGGTAAGATCTGTGTTGCCCCAAACCTTAAATTCATTATAAAAATGAAGTGGAAACTGTGTGGAGATGGTAGCTAAATTAACATGCGTGTTCCTACACAACTGGAACTGATTCACTGTGAGTTAATAATTCTTCTTACAGAAGATCCTTGCCTTCTCTCTGAAAAGAGCAAATACCAGAATACGTGACATTAGTAGAATCTAATGTATTTTAATACTCTCCCTAGGAAAATGAATGCAGCAGCGTGGATTCTTCAGCAACACTCATGGCTTGCAGTCTGGCTATCTCTAGCATATATGTATCAAAACTACCTTTAATATGTTTATGAATTTATTATGGGAATATAAATGTTGACTTTCAAAGAGAACTCTTCTGGAGGCCCTAGTTCTTGCAATCTGTTGAATGTCATAGGAATTCTGCCTATAGTAAGCACTTGAGTGTCTGTGGGTTTTTGTGAACAGTGAAACTGGATTTTATAAGGTGATCTCAATGTTTGTGGTCTCTAAACTGCTGTAATGCAATTTGATTAAACCGCTAGTTCTGTTCAGAAGATAACCAATTTTAACTTGTAACCAAAACCCAAACCACGTGTTCAAGATTATTTGCATTGGTAGCTGTTATAAAAGCTTCATTACATTTTAACAAACGGGTGTAAGCTCAAAGAACTCCTGCAGGGTCAAATTTTTTTTTTTTTCTTCAGTTCTCACCTGCCAGTTTACATAAACTGGTACTTGTGGCAATAAGTACGAACATTCAAGCAGTGTGTATGCAGGAACAGTAGTTATTCATGCCTTATGACATCTCCCAAAGTACAAGTTACTGGGAAAGCACCTGGTTAGCATATCTGCTTTACTGTTCTGAAAAAGTGACTGTTGGCGTGGATTTTTCTAAGCAGTGTTGCATGTACTTATACACAAAGAATGATTGTATAAGGCAGGGTTATTAAAGGCACTAGTAAACCCAAAAATTAGCTTAGAGGTGTCAGTGGTGAGGAGACAACATTGGGGGGAAAAAAGGTGTATGTACTTCTTCTCTGAATGCAGTAGTATTCAGTTTAAGCCATAGTAACACTTTAGCTAATTTTTTTAGCTGACAAGCTTGAACTTTGATTAAAATTTACTTCTACTACATCCACATTTAGAAGACAAAGGCAGCAAATTGTGGTTTGCTTTCTGCATTAGCTGTCAGCTGTAGTTACGGATTTCTTTCTTCATACCACTGCCACTTTCATTTTATAACCTTTTTCTCTTTTCAGCCTATCTGGAACATCTCTGCGGTTCTCATGACGTGGTTTCCTGGTGGTTTTAGCTTGGCTGTGCAGCCTTCAAACTTAGTTCTAGGTCTTCTGAGTGTTGAGAACAAGTGTTTATATGAATGGTAGAGGGTGTTTATTTTTGTACTCTCAGGGGCTTTTGTTTCTCTGTATTTAATCCAGCAAAATTATTATTGTTTATATCTTCTTTTGATTGCTTGCCTTGAATTGCAGTATCTGACTCTGGATGCTGGTGACAAACTAAAATTAGCTTGCTTACTGCTGTGGCCCCGGGGGGTGGTTTCCAGTTAACTAATAGTGTTCCAGAAAGATTCCAATGCACGCAGAGTGGTTCGGACTTGGACGAGGAAGTTCTTACCTGGCTGAGCAGGAAGGGTGTAGCATGTGCTCTAGTTTAATAGTCTTTTGGCTGGAGATTTTAGCCCAGCTATCAACGCCTAAAGGCTAGAATAACTGATACTGAAAATTTGTCTGTCTTGTGCCGTTTGGGTTCAACCTGAAGGATATCCTGTCACCAGTGTTTACCTCTTATCTCCAATATCCTTAAATATCTTTCTCCAATATCTTTCCATATAGTCATGTTCGTACTGTTAAAGTTTTGTACTTTGGTTGAAATAATACGTGTAAGAAAATCAGATACAGATAGTGGTGGATGAAGCTTGAAAAAATCTGCAAGTAATACATGGAAAAGCTAATGAATGAACTGGGAGTTAGTGTTGTAATACTAAGTTTATGCTTAACCTTTCATTGGAAAAGTATTGGTAATGCTTTATTTCTGTCTGGTTCTTACACAAATAGTGCACTTTTATGTGTGCTCACAAATGCATGTAACTGACACTGTGGGTGTCAAACTTCTTAATTAGTAAGCCAGTAGACTGCTGACTTTAAGTGGAAAGATCCCATTGCAAACATATTCTCCTTTAGTTTAGGAGGCAATTTTCCTTAATTTTAATTTGCCAGAAAGTGAGGAATTAAAGCGGGGGGGTATAGTTCTTTACAGCATGTGTTGAAGGTATGATCTTTGCAAAGTAATAATTACTTTTCTCTCTTCAGGAAATACACATAAAGGAACCCATAGAAAAGGAAGTAAATCCTCACTTATTACCAGGTAACTGTTGTATATTATTAGACTTCAATTGTAAAAAATTTATGATTAATGAACCATACTTAACTATTTCTATGTCTGCAGCAAACCCTTATGTGACATTGGTGTCACAAGTAGTAAAATACAGAGTTTGGTTTAACAACACGTGCTGTTTGAAATTTTTTTGACATCTGTATCTGCATGGAATGGTGGAAACCATAGAAATTAACTTCTTAATAGAGTACAGTATCCGCAGGTAAGCTGTGTGTGGAGAGCTGTCTAGACTTGAGTTTGCCCTGTTTCTTAGAAGATAAAATTGGGTGGGTTTTGTTTGTTTGGGAATTGAAGACAAAAACTAAAGAGGAAACTTAAATTTCTAGTGGCTTTGCTTCTACTGCAAGTTACTTAGGCCTTCTGATGTTTCACTCACTGTTAAGATTTTCCTTTGTAATTGACAGTTATTTCTTCCTAAAAAATATTTTCCAAGATAAGGAAAGACAAAATACAAGTAAAACTTTAGAATGAACTGGTTGGATTTCCTGCACTTTCTAGGAAGGTCCAAGGGTTTGTCTGATTACACCTATTAAAACTTTACTTTCTTAAACCTGAAGTTCAGTTCTTGTGAATTCTAGGACTAGAACTTAATTGACTATTACTTATATTGTATTTGGGACTTTAAGATAACAAACTTGTTTTTGGAAATTTAAGATAGCCCTGGGACCTGTAAAATAAGCAACATCCTTAGTCAAAGCCATGAAAAAATAACTATAATGAACTTGAAATAATTAATTCAAATGTTTCAGCATTGTTTGAGTTTAACAGTAAGGAAAACTGGAACAATTTGCAACTTGTTTATGGACTCTATAAACTATTCCTTTTGGGTTTGGGGCTTTTTTTTGGGTACACACTTGTATCGTTGCTCTTTACAACTCTGTGAGCTGCTCTCCTTCCTTTTAGATTAGGCCATGGCACAGGTGCCTCTCAGAGGTTACAGAACTCCTAAACATCTGCAGTTCAGGCCTTCTGGAGTAATGTTAATTACTGGAAGGCTCTCAATGTGCTGATTCCAGGAGCTGCCTCTTAGCAGTTTTCTGTAACAGTGATGAAATATCTTTTAGGCATGCAGTTCTGAGAAACTGTCAGGAAGTTATTGCTGAGTTTAAGATAACAATTGAAGGAATTCAGTTATAAATGTCAGTTAATGTTTCAAGTCAGTGTTTCTCCTATACAGGTGAACTGCTGCTTTGTGAAGCAAGCACGGTGTACAAGTATATGCAAGAAGATGGGTCAAATCGTGGAACTTATGGGAAACTCGTGTGCACAAACTTCAAGATTTCTTTCCTTGATGATGATTCTGCTTCAGATGATAACGTAGGAAAACAGGTCTTCTAATTATGACCAAACAGGCTCTGAAGACATGTAGTATCTCTGAATAAATAATCGTATCTTTCCCTTACGTAAGGATGCAGAATGAATATAAATGTATAAAATGTCTAAATGGGTGCAGACTAACTTCAGTCAGTCTGCATCTACTTGATCCTTCTTCAAGCTCTAATGACTGTTTTAAGTAAAAACAGTGCAAGCATTTGTGTGGACACTTACACTAGACATAGTTTATAACTCTTTATATTTTGCGAGTTGGTGAAGCTTAAGCTGAAAGAACCCATTGCTTTGAAAAGTAATCAACAGTTTGCTTAAAGCTGATTTCTGACTCTTTGGTAGCATTTGTGGAAGCGTGAATGTCAAATGTAGCTCTGATGATGGATAACATCTGCCTGATTTGACTTTGGGCTGCATCTGCAGAATCATTTCAGGGCTGTACAAGACTGAGTAAGCTAATACCCAGCAAAAATGCTCTAAAAATTGTATGGCTCAGTCAAGCTCTGAATTATTTCATTCAAAGTCAGGTGTTTACTGAAAAGATTTAAAAACCTAGTGCTGTTGAGCTTGCAAACACTTGAAAAGCTAAACCCTCCCCAAATCTTAAAAATTATTTCGGTCTTGTTTTCCTTTGGTTTAGGTGCTCAAATTGAGCTGACAGAGGAGAATGATAATGCTGCAGTTTTTTTTATATGCTTAAGCATTGAAACAGCTTGGTCCATTTTAGGTGGCTCTCGAGTGCAAGGTGATCTCGAGTGCAACAGTGAAGAACAATGAGAATAACATGATTTGACACATGTTGATTGTAGTCAGAAGTTTCTTGGGGTAAAATTTCACAAAGTTTAAGCATTAAACTAAGGCTTCTGCAGCCAAATACAAATTTTTGGACCTTCTGGAATTAATTAAGACAAAGCTGTAGAATCTTTCAACATAACTCTCAAGTGATCTGTGGAAAGTTGGTAATGACCATGCTAATTTCTGTTCCATCACTAACTTTAAACCTTGGGTTTTATAGCATACCAAATCAACTATATTTCTTTTAACAAAAGTTGAGTATTAGCCACCTGTTTCAGAGTACTGCAGACCTGGAAGTAACTTGAATAAGGTTAACTCTGTTCACAGTAAAATATAATTTGCTGATTTAGTGTGCATCAGCCTTTTGGTAGTAATATTGAACATAATAGTGTTTAATTGTGGCATCACGCAAATGTTATTTTTAACTGAACTGGTGGAATGATAAAAGTGAAGGGAACTCCAAGTCACTTCAAGTTTGATGACACAATAGATAAGATAATTGGATTGTGTGTGTCTTCCTTTTATCCCCTGATAAATGTGGCTGTAATGTTGGAATATTCTTGGGATACTTGTTCTTTTAAGAGACTTTCCCATAGCAAGGAAGCCTGTCATAAAAGGGCTTGGATTACATCAAGTTACTGTGTTTCCTGTTTACTGCAATAATTCTGGTTTGAAAAGTGCCTCTCAATAGAAATGCATGCTTTGAAACTATTTGAAAAGTAAAAACTCTATCTACACTTTGGGCATGGCTGAGACTTAAATAAAACTTTACCTTCAGTTTATAAACTATGTCTGTGTAACCTGCATCTGTCTGTATTTTAATAACTGTTTTTCAGTGTTCTGCCTTACACAGCTTATAAGAATAACAAGTAATGCTGTTATTAAAATAATGTACGGGAAACCTTTATTTTGACAAGGTGCTACTGTAATGCGACATTTCTAAGATTTTTTTTTTTTTTTCATGTTCTAGGAGCCACAATTTAAGAATAAGATTGTAGGAGAAAATGACATAACCCTGCAATGTGTGGATCAAATATATGGGGGTAAGTCAGCTTTCTCCCTAGGGACTTATGGTGCTGGTGCTCCTTGTACAAGTACATCGTTTTTGGAAAACCAATAGATTTGTCACTTTGGAAACTAGGATTGAATAGCCTGAAAGAAGTAGCTGAGGTTATGCTTAATAATGAAATGACAGATAAACTTATCAGAACCCAGTCTTATCCCTCAAGCTTGTCAAATTACTTTTAATTAATTTAGTTAATTATCTTGCTGGGACAGAGAAAGCAATTCCTTCAAAATGCAGGGATTCAAAGCAGAGAATATCCTGTGAAAAGTCCCTAAATTTGGTGGACAAGTATCTTCCAATGTACCAGCTATTTCTGTAAATATGCTTAATTTGAGCAATAGCAGTACAGGTACCAAATTCTCAAACAATACTTTTTGTTTGTCTAAGGGAGCTTTGTTTTATGAGAGTCGTGATGTCTTCAGCATATTAAAGGAGATAGAAAATGAGGTTTTAATTGTCAGGTAAATCAAGGAGTACTTTGCAGCAGGGCTTAAAGGTGTGCCAGAATTTCTGGAAAAGGTAAACAAGAATGGGGCTGATAATTTGTAAGTAGGAGAAGGCTTTATTGAGAAGCCTCATCTTGGATGAGTGATGAGTATTCAGAATGTCTGTATGGTGGTGTGGATTTGTGAAGGAGTGAGCTGGGGCAGACCGGTGAAAGTGGTTCTGAGACACTGATAGTTTCATATACAGTGGCCCAGCTGGCAGCACTTGAAGTTGTGAAGTGGTACATGCTCAAAGAGAAGTGAGCAGAGGTCTGTCTTGGGATCTTTGTGCTGGTTTAAAAAAAAATTTTTTTTGAGGAACTTAGAATGATCTCAGATGTCTGGGGACTTTCCCTTGGGTAAAATTACTAAATTGTGTTCTTTATCTTAAAACCCTGAATTTACTGTGCAGTCAGAATGTGAACAGAAATAGTCACTGAGCAGCTGGTTTGCTGCAAATCCACTTTTTACCTTACATGGAGTAATTCAATGGGTTTTAAAAGAAAAGGCTGAGTGTATTAGCACACAAGCAGGCCAGCCTGTGTTGTAGGGTGCTTGTTTTGTCTTGTGAAAACTTGGGCTTGAATTAGTTTCTTGAGAGTTCTGAAAAGTCAAACAGGACAACTTTATCAACAGACATCAAATATCTTTTTGATATTTACTTAGACTTTTTAATTTTGCAGTTTATGATGAGAAAAAGAAACTTTTAACGGGACAGCTGAGAAAATACCCAGAGAAGTTAATTATCTACTGTAAAGACCTTAGAGTATTTAATTTCTGCCTGAGATACACAAAAGAAGAGGAAGTGAAAAGAGTAAGTAGAGTAACTTAATTTGCATTTCTATTTTTAAGCTCAGGTGTTGGGTGTTAAGTTGCGAGGGTGAGGGAAGGATGAAATTCACCCTGTGAGATCAGAAAGTAAAAGACTGATTTTCTTAAACATTGTTTTGCATAGCAGTTAAAAGGTAAGGTGCACTGTCTCTTTAAAGGAAGGTGGAACTTTAGAGTGCTACAGGAAATTAGCTTCAACTCAGGCAAACTGTAATGCTGTTCTATTTGTGACAATATAATTTCATTATATTTTAGACATCATCCTTTTTCCTATGAAAGCGGTTACTTTCCTGATAACTTCAGGTTTTTTGACAATTTAGTCTGAACTCCAAACTAAGTGTCTACTAGCTTTATTTAAATATGAGTAATTCTGGAAGTTGAACATATATAATACTACTTCGGCAAAGTAGGTATCATGTCCTGCACACAACAGAGAAAACTTTCTAAAAGTCAGTTTTCAGATCCTGGGGATAGAAACCCCTTCAGTTTTGTTTAAAACTTGGATGAAAGTGTTGGTTAAAAAAAAAATCATATTTTTTACACTGACAGTCTTGGCATGTGTTTGGATGTTAATTTTTGGTCCTTTTCTAGATCGTCAGTGGTATAGTTCATCATAGCCAGACTCCTAAGCTACTTAAACGTTTGTTTCTGTTCTCTTATGCATCAGCTGCCCCAAACAACACAGGTAAATGTTTTTCTATCTTTGGTCTGCTTGTTGCATAGTTAGTTCCTTAAGCAGTTTGGGAGGTTTAGTTGTTGAGTGTGTGCTTGGCTTATGAGTCTGTCCTGCTGGCAGGTAGCCTCAAAAGATTAATTTTTCTTTTGTTGTACATTGTTAGGCGTGTTGCTAAAAATATCTCTGAATTGTCTACCGTTGGTTTTTGTGTCCTTCAGGTAGTTGCACAGAAATTTTCCAAGCAGGAGTAGCATCCCTGGATTTGAAAACTTACTGTGACTAATGTGTACAAACGCTTTTCATGTGGTTCATCTAGAAAATACTTTCCTTATTTTAGCAATGTGGTTTTTCTGTACTGTTGCTGTGAACCAGACTTCCTTCTCTTAATTCTAAAATTACTGCATTTGCAGTGGCATCTTATCAGAAAGTATTTCCCTTTTTGCTCTTATTTGCAAGCAATATGCACCTTCCAAGCAGTTGCAAAAAAAGTGTAAGTTTGCATAGCAAGATTCCAGGAGGCTTCTGACTTCCTCTTATATCTGACTTATTACATAACCTTCCCACTTGGTCAGACTTGGCTGAATAATACAGTAAGGAGCAAAATTCAAGTTTAAAGTTGTCAGTGCATTTTTTAGCATTCATAATTTAGATTTTAGCTGAAATAATAGTGCTCTTTCAAATTAGGAACCTGATCCTTAGTGCGCCAGCAATACCTATTCCTTTCACAGAGGGAGGTTTTGATGTACAGAAGGTATTAATCAAACACCAAATATGTCAAGGAATTTCAGAATCACGGAGGTTAGAAGAAACCTCTGGAGATCATCTTGTCACGTTCTTGTCTATCTGCCCCTCTTCAGAGTAGGGTTAACTGCAGCAAGCTTAGTCAGTCCAGTTCGGTTTTGAGTATCTCCAAGTACTGAAACTCCACAGCCTTTCTGGACAGTCCGTTTCATTGTTTGACCCTCCTCACAGTGAAAACTTTTATTGTTATGTTTAAATGGGATTTGCTGTAGTTCAGCTTGTGCATAACTGCCTTTTGTCACGTCACTGAGTCTAGATCCATCTCTTGTGCTCTCCTGCCCTGCTTCCACCCCCAGTCAGGTGTTTATACACACTGGGAAGATTCCTTGCTCCTCTGTGCCCGTGCTGAGCACTTTCTTCTGCAGGATGAATGACCCAGCTCTGTCCTTACCAGGTGCTTCGAGCCCTTTCATGATCACAGTGGGCCTTCACTGGGCTTGGTCGAGGAAATCTGTGCCTGTCTTGTGCTGGGTAGCCCAGCACTGGGCACAGCCCTCCAGGCTGAGAACAATGAGAACTTCATTCAGCTGGTACACAATGGATTTCCCAGTGCAGCCCAGGAACACAGTGTCTGTTTGCTGCAAGGGCACACTGCTGGCACAGGTAGTTCCTGCAGGCTTTGCCTGTAACTGGTGTTCCATTTCAACTACAAACATTGGAAAGACAAAAGCTTTTCCAGGCAGAGACTGAGCAAATGTGGGAGAAGCCTGGTCTTCAAAGCAATGCTGAAGTGCTGTCCCTCAGTTCTTTCATAATCTAATAGCTGTTTTCAATAGAAAGTGGCTAGATCTCATTCTTAATAAAATTGTTATAGGACAAGCCAAGTAGACTTTAGAAATTTGTTTTTATGCCTCTTATGGTCTGATATTTCTAAAATCTTAACTTGTCTCCAAGACCTCATTAAAAATGTTCTGTTCCAAACTGTAAATTTTTCATCTACCTTATCTTCTTACCATGAAAAGTTTCAAGTTGCCATTGTATCTTCAGTGGAAATTATAGTTCTGTTTGGCATTTCAGTGTTAGCTGATGTTGTAGGATGTGCCTTAATTATGATGTGTGTCTAAAAAAATTGACGTTACTCCATAAATTACATGGTTATTATACAAGATTTTAGGCTAAATCAAGCTGCTGTTGTAACTGTTGCTGATGTGGCTAAATAGAATTACAGGGAAGGTTCTCAGTTGAAGTTAATTGACTGAATTGCTGTAATTAATTTTATGCTCTTACTGGCTGCCTGAGATGTTCTATTCAATGCAAAACTGTGCATGATAAAAGAATTAACCTTAAGTGAAATGCAGTATCTGAAGTTTTGTAGAAAGGTTTTTGGTATGATTGTTAATTTTGCATTTAAACCTACATTATTAGGCGTCAGTCAATTGCATTGGTATAAAATAATATTTGCTGCACAGTATCCTGGATTTCAGGCTGGATGGAGGACAGCCCCATGTATGGAAGTTCTGTAAGAACTAACTAGTTCCTGCAGCAGAAGCAGTTCCTGAAGTTATTAGTCACAGCAGTATTTGACAGAACACTGCTGTTGTTAAAGATCAGACAGAGGCAGCATGGTGCACAAAGGCATTTTATCTTTGACTCGAGGCTTTCTGAACACAAGAGGTTTTGCTTGCTTGTCTTAATAGCAACTAACAGGTTTATTTAGGATTGTTTTTGTGCTAGAGTTCCTGATAGTCCGCAAATTTAACGTTACTGATGTCTGACAGA
Organism: Atrichornis clamosus; assembly: GCA_013400975.1. NCBI lineage: Eukaryota > Metazoa > Chordata > Aves > Passeriformes > Menuridae > Atrichornis > Atrichornis clamosus. The sequence goes on along the minus strand of WBMZ01003408.1, from coordinate 3,897 downwards.
TGGGAGAAACCAAACTGTGATGTTTGAGACACTGGAGGACTGGCGTGATGAGTTGGAGCGGACCAAAGGGAACGTGAAATACAAAGCAGTGACCACCAATGAAGGCTACAGAGTCTCTGAAAAGTAAGCTTGCCCTAGTTAATAGTGAACTTTGGACTTGAGAAAATCAGTGCTACCTTTGATAGTGGAGATTATGCAGTTGTTCAGGACTTCTTTTAGGATCTGGTTTCCATTTATATTTATGGAATAGTTTGGTTTGTGACCTCAGGAGGTGATCTTGCACAACCCCTGGCTCAAGCAGGGTTAACTTCAACATTAGGTTCAGACTAGTCAGGACCTTGATCAGTCAAGCTCTGAGTATGTCTGGGAGTGGGGAATAAAAAATATATAGGTCTGGGACCTACACTGCTATCATACTCATTAGGATGACACTTTCTCAGTACTGTACCTTTAGTCTGGTAAAATATCAAGTTATGTGCACTGGAGATTTTCCACTGTTTTAGTTGGGAGGGGGCTGGGTGGGGAAAGACTGACTGGTTTAAAGTATATCTGCAGAATGTGCCAGTGGAAGTTTAAGCTGTTGCCTTCAATAGAAGGTTAGCTAAGTTAGCTGAGGTTTGGTACCAGTTTAGCTGAATATTGTCTATTGGTGAACCCTTCATTATGTGTATGTACAAGGCTTTGTGTGCTTCTGCTGTTGTTTCATAGGCAGATCTTGAAGGGTTTCACAGACCTTGGAAATGAATGCAAATTTGCAAAGTCTCAACTATTTATTCTAGAACTGTGTAGTGGGAGACCCAAACTGAGTTTAAGTACTTACCTTTGTTATCATCATTAGTGTTGGCTGGTGCTGGAAATCCATGATATATTAAATGACATTGTTAATTAGGATGTGAATTGCTTAAAAGGAGTGGCACCAGAACTAGTCACTTAATACTGCAAGGGTATCTTTTGAAACAACAAAATGTGAGAGAGTCAAGGTGGTCTTAACAGTAAGTACTAGAGGTTGCAATTGCACCCTTGCAAAGGCAGGGGAATGTTGCAATGAAAACAGTTACGAGCACAAGATTGGAAAAAAATCCTTATTCAGCTGAAAACAAAGGGACAGCATTGAGGACAATATAATTATCTAGTAGAAAAGATTATTGTAGCAGTAAGAGCGAATATATAAGTAGCATTTGGGCTAGTACACTCACCATAATTAAAAGGAGCGTGGAGATTGTTCTTTGTTCAGTTTTTTGAGACCAAGAAACTCTTCTTTGTTATCTTAGGCTGCCTTTGTATTTTGTTGTTCCCATATGCATTTCTGAAGAAAGTATCTTGAAGTATGAAGGCAGAGGCATTCCTGTAAGTACATGTGCATGGCTGAGGGTAAGAACCTTTCTGAGATGGCAAAATTCCATTTCAGATGTTACTGCATATTACTTTCAGAACTTGTTTTTACAACAGCTTACATGCACACCTGGTCATCTACAGAAGGGAAACAGATGTTGGAAAGAGAAGTGCTTGATGCAGTCTGTATTTCACTGAACAGTGTAATATGTATCAAAACATCATATATATAACATATACATAAAGTAACAGCAAAACATGTATTTACTGTTCACAGTTCCCATTTACTAATGTCCTATAGCCTACATATACTACCAGCCTGCCTGTCCATCAGCCTGTTTGTCACGAGACTGTACTGACTGGCATCTGGCTGGGGCAAGAGGTAGGACTTGAAATGCTATTTGGATATTGAAGTGAAGACCCTGCTTGTAAGGTGTAGCTGAACACCTCCAGTTACCTGGCTTGGGTTCTGGTAAGTGGTATGGCTGTGGTGATGCAGTGTTTTTACAAAGTCAGGTAGCCCAACTGAAAAACTAGTTCTACCAGTCCAACAGAAAATGAAGTTAAATGTACTGGTTTGCACCTTGTAGCAAGCTGGGTTTGGCTTCCTGCCTTGTAGTTTGAGAACCAGAAAGACAGAGAAGATGGAAAGTAAGGAAAGTAAAGACAGAGAAGGAGCAGAGTAATCTCACTTGTGAGGTCTTACGTTAGTTGCTGCCTGTCCATTGTATTTGCCAAGGAAAACCATGTTCATTTCATGCTCTTAAATTAAGTGGTCCATGGAGAAGGTAGTACTGTACTGTCCTGCCTAAGGTTCAGAGTAGTTTGGTTCACTTTTTCTCAGAGAATCAGAGACATACTACACTGGCTTTTACATAGAAACAGAAGTATTTGGGTTTTTTTATTCTTTCTTCGTATTCACAGAATATTCACAGAATTGTAGAATAGTTTGGACCTTTAAACATCATCTAGTCCGGTCCCCCTCTGGAATTAACAGACACATCTTCTCCTAGAACAGGTCGCATAGAGCCCTGTCCAACCTGACCTTCTGGGTTTCTGGAGCATCTACCACCTTCTGGGCAAGTTGTTCCATCCAGTGTTTCAGCACCCTCATTGTAAAAAATTTCTTATATATAGTTCTAAAGCTAAACCTCTTTTAGTTTCAAACCATTACCCCTTGTCCTATCACAGCAGGACCTATTAAAAAGTCCGTTCTTCTTTTCTTCATAAATCCCTTCTAAGTAGTGAAATACCACAATAAGGTGTCCCCAAAGCCTTCTCCAGTCTTACCATCCCCAACTCAGACTTTTCTCATAGGAGAGGTACTCCAGCCCTTGGATCATCTTTGTGTTTCTCCTCTGGACTCTCTCCAGCAGCTCCATGTCCCTCCCTTGCTGGGACCCCAGAGCTGGATGCAGGGCTCCAGGTGGGTCTCACCAGAGCTGGCAGAGGGGCAGAATCCCCTCCCTGCCCTGCTGCCCACGGGGCTCTGGATGCAGCCCAGGACACGTTGGGCTCTCTGGGCTGTGAGTGCCCATGGCCGGGGCATGTCCAGCCTCCCACCCCCAGCACCCCCAGGTCCTTCTGGGCAGGGCTGCTCTGATCTGTGCGTCCCCAGCCTGTGCTGATACCGGGGATTGCCCTGACCCAGGTGCAGCACCAGCACTTGCCCCTGTTAAACCTCATGATGTTCCCACAGACCCATATTTTGAGCTTGTCCAGGTTCCTCTAGATGGCTTCTCATCCTTCGTGTGTCCAATTGCACCACTCAGCTTGGTGTCACCTGCAGACTTGCTGAGGGTGCACTCAATCCCTTTGTCTGCATCATTGCTGAAGGTATTAAATAGTCCTGGCCCTAATACAGACCCCTGAAGGACACCACTCATCACTGATCTCTATCTGGACATTGATATGTTGACCACTACTCTCTGCATGTGGCCATTCAACCAGGTCCTCATCCCTGAACAGTCCATCCATCAAATTCATACCTCCCTAATTCAGAGGGAAGGATGTTGAGGGTAACCATGTTAAAAGCCTTGCAGATGTCCAGATAGATGACAACATCTGTAGCTATTCCCTTGTCCACTGTTCAGAAGTCTTGTAGAACTCTTTTTATTATTTCTAAACTATTTCTGTGAAGCTAGTGTCAAGATAGCTGAACCGTATTCAATTGGTTTGAGGATGCAGTGAAAGGATGGTATAATAATTTCTTCCACTCTTGATGATTGTGAGGTTTTTGCATCCTTCTGAGGTGTACCTCTTGGTTACTTTAAACTAGTAGCAGAACTTCACAATTTAACTTGTGTAATATTCTTGATGAAAATGATTCTAACTCCCTATTTCTAAGCAAGTTTACAGATCATCTCAAGAGCTTCAAGCAGTAGATGTAAGTCAAGAAATTACATGTAAAGGGAACTAAGAAACTTTGAGGACTGATTTGCTACAAGGAATACCTGTGACTGTGCAATCTGATTCAGCTGTGGACTGTTTAATATTTTATTTCAAATGCCTAGATCACCCTTCATGCATAATTCACATGGAAAGGCATGTTGTCTTAGTTTAAAA
>WBMZ01003407.1:0-94692 GCA_013400975.1 Atrichornis clamosus | reverse complement strand
CTGTCTCGTGCCTTGTCGCGTGCAGGATCTCGTGCAGGTTCTCGTGCCTTGTCGCGTGCTTTGTCCCGTGCTCGTGCAAGTGCGCGCGCCCCGTTTCGCGGCATGTCACGTGCCCTGTCTCGCGCTATATCTCGTGCAGGTGCACGTGTCCTGTCTCGTGCCTTGTCGCGTGCTGTGTCTCGCGCCCTGTCTCGCGTTATATCTCGTGCAGGTGCACGTGCCCTGTCGCGTGCGCAGGCTGTCACGCGGTATCTCTCGCGCAAGTGTGCGTGCTGTGTCGCGTGCCTTATCTCGCGCCCTGTCGCGCGGCGGGTCTCGTGCCCTGTCGCGTGCTACGTCTCGCGCAAGTGCGCGTGCCTTGTCTCGTGCCCGAGTCTCGTGCACTGTCGCTTGCCGCGTTTCGTGCTGGTGCTCGTGCCCTGTCGCGCGCTGGGTCTCGCGCTCGATCGCGTGCCCTTTCACGCGGCGAGTCTCGCCACGATCCTGCCGGTGCTGGTCGCGGCCGCCAGGGGGCGCGGTGCTCCCGCCGCCCACCCAGGGCTCCCCCGCGCCCCACAGTGGTTTCGGGGAGTCCAGGTCGCTGCTCTGAGGGACTCAGGGGCTCTGCGGGCTCCCGTCACAGCAGCGGTCACATCTAGTGTCATGTCCTGCGAGTAATTCTAGATGAAATTTAATTTTTTTCCCCGATTTTTCTACTTTTTAAAAACTATTTTACCCCTTCTATTAAGGCCCTCGGCACGGTAGCGCGGAGCAGCGCCCCTTGTGCCATCCCCTGTTCGCTCGGTGGCCCCGAGGCTCCTCCGTGCTTCTCCGCCGCTGCCCCGGGGGATCCGGCCTCACGCTGCCTCTCGGAGCGGGGGCACGGAGGACAAAATGACTGCGGCAAGGAGCGCAGCGGTGCGTGTGGAGCGGGCGAGCTCCGTGCCGGCGCTGGGGCACCGAGGGATTTAGGTGCCGACGTAGCCGGGACGCTCGAGAGGCCGGATCGCTGAATGGGGGAAATAAGGAGCCGGGTGGTAATTGCCTGTTTGACGTCTATCCAAGATGTGAAGCGCGGCTGAAAGGCAAGGCCGGAGTGCCCTTCAGGAGGTTATCTTGTACGTCACCGGCTTTTAGGCAGGATCTGCACTTAAAGTCTCCTGACAGATGAGTTTCTAACTTAAAAGCTCTCCAGTGAGGAGGATACCACGATCCCCTGGGTTCTACTGTGTAATTATACCTATAGCTGGAAAGGCTCTCCCCCTAATGTTTAACTCAATTCTCTCTACTGAAAATTGCATTCAAGATGCACAAAGGGTCATGTACAGTCTTTCTTTTAGTGTCTAAAAGCCCAACGTTTTACGCCTTGGAAATCTGTTACTATCTATCATCTCTTCTTTCTCTGACTAAACAAACAAGTATTTTAATCTTTCCTTTTCTTTAATGTCTTCCTAATCTTTTCAGCCTTTCTGCCCTCTCTAATCCCTCCTATTAAGCTACACGTTTCTTAGTTTGCTACACTAAAGTGAATGCAGGTACCCATCGTTGCCAGTGTGATCACATCTACTCTTGAGTGCCTGCAGCATGTACTTATGAAATCTCTGGGAGCATTTCTACATTTTTTATAGCGTTGGGGGGGAGGGCAGGTTCAGGCTGGAATCCTTACAGCAACGTTTTGTACTGGATTTAAAAATAGTGGAGCTTTTATCCCTAGGTAAAGCTTCTTCCTCAATCACCTTATTTCAAGTAACTATCTAATAAAATTAAAGTTATTCTGTATCTTTCATGTGCCATGAAGCATTGCTTAGGGCTTGAACAAGGCCATCACTGTTCAATTAGTCTCTAGCATGTTAAAAAGGAAATCCTGCATTTTTTTTGTTCTTCTGCGTTAGTATAAGTTTCAACAAGGTTTCTCACAGTGAAGGTTAAAAAACCACGTAACTTTAATGTCCCTCTTTCTTTGGAATTCTCTTGCAAGCAGTGAGCCCTGGGTCCTAGTGGGTTGTTCCTGGTTGTTCCCCCACGGTCCAGACTGAGGATTCAAAATGCCACTTAGAGATCCTTCGCTTAGAGATCATCTCTCACAAAGCAGAAGCATTCATGTGCTGTGAAGGGAACTAAATTCCCTTGCTCAGGGTCAGTGGATGTCAAGTTAGTGTGTCTGCCTTAAAGATCTACCTTGTCTTGCACAGGGGTAGTGGTGAGGATGTTAATTGGGTTGTAACTGGACTTTAGGATGATTTGACAAGTCGGTCCTGCTCTTTTGGGGCAGAACAAGCAATCTGTGTAAATCTGTAAGTGCTGAGAAGGGGATGCTAACAGCTACAAATGGTAATCTGCCACTTCTTGCTTCCTCCTGCACTTGGCTGCCCTGCATACTTGGTCTCTATAGGAGGGTGGACCTTGTTTGCTAGCTGCTCTCTTCAGCTCAGGCAGAGCCCCTTCATCCCTGGGGAACTCTTAAAGACGTGCAATAGGGAAGGACATTGGCACTAGACTTGCTGAAACCAGAGGGGATGGGAAGACAGTACTCAGCCCAGGTTGCAACTCCCAGGCTGGGTTAATTATTTCATGGGGGCAATTGAAAATGTCCTTTCTGTTCTGTTGCCTCAGTGTGTAATGGGAATTTTCCCCCACGTTCTGTGGCTGTGAGAGCATTGTGGCAGGTGTAGTACAAAGCAATGTGTACAATCAGCCACATGTTGTTTCCATGTACACAGGAGGGATCACACAGGAACATGCACACAGACCATAACTGTGCTTTCCCTCTGGGTCCCCTGCTGGTATTTTGTGCTGCTTTGGCCACCTCTGCCATCCCTCTGCCATGGGGCCTGGGCTGCTCCTGCCCAGGAGGGCACAGGCAGCATCTCCAATCTCTCTGTACTCAGAGGACACAAGATGCTCTTTGTACTGGTGGAGATCCATGTATAGAGTTAAGGCACTTTCCCTAAAGCAGATTGGATGTGTCTCTATACATCTTTCTGGGAATTTTGTTTATCGTGTCCTTTTGCTACATACTAAGCCCTGCCTTGATGTTTGTAGCATCTCAGATGTTTGGCTGATTTTTCTTCCTGTGGCATATTGCTGTGTAACCCAGCAGGAACAACACTTCATCTTTCTCTGCAGCTTAAAAAAATCTCTTGTCTGTGTACACATTCAGAATAGCGACACATCTGCCTGTTATATCCTCTCACTACTTATACCTTGTGCTTTGGGTTTTAGTATCTTATTTTAGCAAGTGCAGGTACGGCAATGGGGAAATGACTTATTACTATCCCTGGATTTTATTCAGGCACTGCAACTGGTTGTTTTGGTTTGGGGTTTTTTTCACTTAATCCCAAGGAAAAAGACTGGAACTTGCTCCTTAAAGGTGCTGCTTCAGAGAAACAGCACTGTGCAGGGGAAGAGTGGGGAGGAAAGAACAAAAATAAATGGATGCTTGGTAGTTCCCAAAGAGAATTGTTTCCTGATAATATCAGGCTCACTTTTTACCTGAACGTGTTTCTCAACCATAACATCTTAGTAAGTAATCAAGAGGAATAAGAAAGGTGCAAATAGGTGTATATATATGTGCATGTGTGCTTTTTTCTGAGGCTCTAACTTTCCAGTTTTCTTTTTAGCTCTGTATAGCATAACCGCTAAATCTCAGTTTCTTCAAATTCATGGAAATTGTTTGGGTTGGAAAGGGACCTTGAAGATCATCGAGTTCCAACCCCCCTGCTGTGGCCAGGGATACCAGGTTGCTCAAAGCCCCATCCAACCTGGCCTTGAACACTTCCAGGGATGGGGCATCCACAACTTCCCCGGGCAACCTGTTCCACTGCCTCACTACCCTCACAGTAAAAAATTATGTAATTAAGTGAAGATATGAGACTTTGTACAGTTATTAAGCTAAGTAATTTTATAAAGTATGGTATTGAAATTAATATAGCGTGAATAGAGCAAAAAACTCTTTGAATTGTTTGAGAAAGTCCTCAACCTTACAATCCTTACAGATTCATGGTGTACATAATTAACCACTTAGAACACTTTCCAAATAATTGAATGAACTATATAGCATATTTTATTTTCCCAAATATGCACCTTTCCCCTCTGATCTTTGCAAAAGATTGTGTGAACCACATAACAGAATAAAGTGCCTTACACAATCTTCTAGTCTGAGATGACAGTGAAAAACAGAAATATTTTCTGCGTGTTTCACCACAGTGTGCACTTGAAGCACAGAGCTGCCTAGTAAATGACAGACTGAAAGATGTCTACTGAAGAGAAATTATTTGACTGTGTGTACGTCAATGTATGTTGTTAATTTTGAGATTAAGCTGCTGGGTTGTGATGATGAACAGTTGTTGGTACAGGCATATGTGCTCAGCTTATGATTTTTGCACAAAAATATGGACATCATGAAATGTACCTATTATTTATTTTTTAAAAGGTAGTGTCTAATTAGCAGACTTAATTATTTTGCGTCTGTTGAAAGCAACAATAAGGCTTCCAATGTATTGCCTTTGGGTTTTTTTCAGTACTCATTACAATGTTTCCTGGCATTCATCAACACTTCTAAATTACTGGTAAGAGTGTAATTAATCATTCATTTCCTTATGCTACAAACACAGATCATTGCAGGAAAGTTGAAGTAAGCCATTTCAAATTTTCAAACCATGCTGCAGCTAGTGGAAATTTTGGGGTAAGCCCCAATTTAAACACTCTATCAACAGATTACAGCACAAAGGGTAACTCAGTGCCTGACTGTAACAGGATTTGATGACAAACAGTTTATAAGTTGTCTTTGAGGAAGTATTTCTCTGTCACTAAGTCAATAAAAATTCAGGAAAGAAGTTTATGGAATTTGTTTTCAGTCTAGCCCAAGTGCATCTCAAAACAACTTGAGAAAATAGAGTTCAAGTGTCAGAAGCCCCAAATTCTGAGCCAAACCTTGACAGCTGACAGTTCTTTCATTGGGATTTATTTAGGCTTGCTGTATTAAATCAGAATTCATATACATAAAAGTTCTGTTTAGGCCAAAAATGAAAAGTAAACCAAGTAGACAAGTTCAGACTACAAAGATCAGAGTTTTTATCTTTATTCTGCAAATATGGAACATTTGGAAATCGTTGCATAAACGGAACTTATGCCAAGTTTTCTGAAATAGTTACCATCTGATTTGTCTGCATGATATTTACTTGGTAAAAATGCATATTGCTCTGTTTTTGGAAGTGGGAGCTTACCCGTGAACTGCAACCTTGTAGGTACAGAAAGTATGTGCCTAAGTGGTTTGTCAGCAAAAGTTTAAATCTGCTCCTGTCCCTGTCCACCCATGCTGCTTCAAAAACTCACATCACCACTGGAATGAAAGCACTTGCAGCAGGCGGAGAACAGCGGCCAAATGTGTTCAACATGCTGCCCCACGAGGAGGGGAGGGAACAAGCTGGCCAAGAACTGAGTACAAGTACGTAGCCCAGTTTCTTCTGAAAGAAGGAAACAATCCTTTTATGTTCTTGTAGGAAAGTAACAGCTTTCTGTTCTCTCTCTGCAGCCTCCTTTTCTAGAAAACTGTTCTTCAAAAGAGCACAGTGCCGCAGCATGTTTCAGCCTCCAGGATTCACACGTCTAGCTTTAGGAAATACAACTACTTTTGAATTATTGTTTTGAACCATAATAATAAAAGCCCACTAACTTGGGAAAAAAAAAAAAGGACCTTTGAGCATTGTCACGTAACTACTAATAACAATGATTATTATGTTTATCTTGCCAGTTTTAACCTGGTAGTCATTTACCACATTTCACCCAAATTCTGGACTCTTAAGAAATCCCTGCTAAAATGAACATTTCTTTCAGAAAAGGCTTCCAACTGAATGTAAGCCACAAAAGGTTTCTTTCAAGTTGGATATGAGTGGGGTTTTTTTCCTCCTCCCTTCCTCTGAAGGAGAGAAAACTAGTTCTGGAAGCCTGCTTCCTGGTCTAAAACATTAATAGTGTGAAGTCTCTTAGTGTTGCAGTCTTAAACACTGTTTTAGAGCCATTGCTACTTAAAAGAAGGGATTTAGTTGCTGAATACTTATCTAAGACCTGTTTTCCCAGTTAAACATAAGAGTTGACCTTACCGTGTATGGACTATATCAACAGCTTTTGTTTGTTTGTTTGTTTTGTTTTTTGTTTGTCTGATTAGTCTCATCTTATTAATGTGTAATTATACAATGTCTTTAGGTTTTGGAGGGATAAAACCTGCCATGGTAGTGGAAGTAAAAGCAACCAGACAAGGGAGAGTGTCCTTGCTTTGCAGCTGACTGACTGTGGGAAGTACTTGAGCCTGCTTCAGACTATGGTGCTTGGACTCAGTTTGTAAAAGGCATTTGGCCGAAGACCAGGTCGCACCTGTGCTGTGAAGGCCAGCCACAAAGGCTCACTAGGGGAATGATGGGACACGTAGGTGCCTTGTTTAGTCCTGTTACAGAATAAGTACATTATTTTTCTTAACTCTTTTAGAGCTAAATCTTGTTTCTTTATGTATCTGGTAATAAAGGAACTTGAGTGTTTTAATTACTGCAAGAGTCATAGAAGTAGATCCGAGTGGATCTCCATATGAGGGAATTACAAGGAACGGGTCATATGGGCTTTTAAAAAGGGAAAGTTAAAAAAAGGTGCATGTAGTTTCTGTGTTGGCGATGATTCCAGGCCATGGAGGAATGGCTATTGCAAGAGGGCTGCCTATCAGACAAAGTGAGTTTGTAATCTGTTTGTAGTGGCAAATTCCACACTTGGCTCATTGTGATACTACAGTCTGAGTTAATTATAGAGTTTGGGATGGGGGTGAGGGAAAAGACAGGAATAAAAGCCTCTCTCAGAAAACCTAATTCAAAGGAAAGCAGAGTGCAATTCAGTACCTTTTCTTCTCTCTGATGCTTCAGCTGCTGAGAGCACCGCACCCTTATTCACACAGACAGTGCCGTCTGTGGAAGGTCCTCTCATAAGAACTGTGTGAAGCAGCCTATTGTTGGGTGCTGCTCTGAGCTGGGTACTCTTTAAGGTTATAAAAATTACTGAGATGTTCCAGCATTACTTATTTTCAGATCACTCTGATATTGATGCATTCCCTTGCATATTTTCTGTTTGTGACCTATTTTTGATGCATTTCACATCTGCTTTAGCAGCTTTTGACAACCAGAAAACAGGGCTGTTTACTGAGTTCACAGCTGCTGCTAATATCCGTGCAACTAGACAAAACTGACTGTTTTCTTGCTTAGCTCATCCTGTTGAATGAAGCTCTCTACAGGGTTTGTTGCAAGTTTGTTTCAACTGGAATGCTATCAAAAGTTTCCACACATTTGTGAAATTCTCGTACTTCAGCCTTCCTAGAAACCCAGAAACATATGCACCCTCACTAATTCCAGTAACTTTCTTCTATTTCCCATGACTAAACTACATCAGCTTTTCACAGATAGTGAAAACATAACAGCCTGTTATAAATGAGACAAAATTTCTGCTGTCATTAGTTAATACTAATGCTACTGACAGCTTTGCACTTGAACGGAGTCTTTAAGGAAATGAGTCTTCTAGTCTAGTTTAAAGACACTATTACCTTTTACATTGTAGTGTTTTATTATGCCAACTGAATTACCTTATTTTTCACATTACTTTTTTGTATACAGGTAACGTTTGAAGGGGGATGGGAATGTAAATTAATTCTGCAGTAATATGCATTTCCTTGCATCACCTTCAGTGAGTGGCTTGCTCATGGTTCATCATCTCTAAATGAGGCTGTGTCCTGTAAGGCTGAATTCCTACCTGTGCCATTGTCTCAGTGTTTGTGGGCAGTTTGGTACTCTTGCAGTTCATTACTCTATGGATTAATTACTCCCAGGACACTTGTTCCCACCAAAGAAAGATATTATTGGACCTTTGTGGCTTAGGTGCAAGAAGTCACAGCTGTGTGAGGTCTGGGCACAGTTTGATTTTGTTTTTGTTTGGTTTGTGCTTCGATATTGATTAATAGTGCAATATTGCAGGCAGTCGGTGTGTTGCTTCTGGAAGTGAAAAGAGGTCCCAGTCCCATGAAGTGGTTAACCTGGGGACACACTTCTTCAGTTCCAGCTGTTTGAGCCCCTGCCTGCAGACTGCCCTTCCTGATTTTGAAATACTATTCAAAGCTGTTATTCATCATCTCCTAAGTGCTCATGTTTTTAATAATTGTGTTTCCTAAGCCACATTGTGGATCTCAACATCCAAGTCTTCCTATATCCTTGTGGGGAAAACGTTACCAGGTTGGCTGTAATCTGAATTACAGATGTGGAAACAGGCACAAAGGGTATAAAAGATCTGCCAAAGTCATTTCAGTGCATCAGAGACAAAATTAGGCAAAAAGATTTCTGACTCCCACCTGTGTCCTACTCTTCCAGCAATTTTCATGCTTCATTCAATTTTGGAACTTTTGCTGTCACAGTATCTCACAGGTACCTTTCATTTCTTAATGATTTTGAAGATTGATTTTCACCACTCCCACCCCCAGTTCATTTCCAGTTGTTAATGAAGTATATATTGAATTTTCTTTGGTCCATTGTGAAGCTTGTGATGGTGACTCTAAAGTACTTTCTGATCCCTACCTGCTTGTTCTTAGAGAATGACAGAAAATGTGGTGACCAGCCTCTACTCTCATTTTACCAGCTACAGCCAACAAGTGATACCACAACATTTGTTTGGGCTCTTCTTAGATGGACTAAAATATTTAATTGCTAATAGGCTTTTCAGTTTGCATTGTTCCAGTCCAGATGACTAGTGTTGTGGGGTAGTTTAAAAACATTTATTATGGTAGTTAACTAAACTTGGAGTGCCTTGTTTGTGGTGTGATGACAATGACGAGGTGAGTCCCTGTCATAGGAAGCTCATGAGCCAATTTTTGGTACTTAAAAGTTGTTGTCCGCTGATGTTAAAGGAAACCTAGATGCACAACAACCTTCTCTGAACCTCTGTTTCTTTCACCTGTCTCAGATACTTATTCTGAGAAGTAAAATCTTGGTTTTCTGGGATCTCTGCTTCTTTTGATCTATTTGAAGGAGAGCCTGGATGAGTAGCTGATACTAAGTACCTAAATACGAGATGGCTAAATTTGTGCAACCAAAATTCCACCTCAGTTTAAGGCAAAATGTAACAGTGGTAGACTAAATGCATTGAGAGTGCGGTTAAAAGTGGGCAATGAAGTGCCTTACGTTATTTTACAGAAGTCTTGGTGTTGCTTTCCTGTACTGGGAGGTAGGAATGACTAGAAATTAATCCAGTCAACACAGCTGTTTGTGGAGGTCATGGTACGCTATGAACACAACTCATTGACTCATAGATTCCTTGCGAACATATCACTGCTCTTACATCTGCGAGTCTCCTCTAATCTTTCTGCACCAAAACTCATCTTTGTTCCTTTAGCTTTTTGTTCTTCTCTGTTAATTCATTCAGCTGGAAAGATGGCAGGTATTCATCAAGGTGGCTCTCTGCCTCCTACCCAGGCAATTCTGATGAACCCTTAGCATTCTTCCATACAGACAGGAAAATTTCTTTCATGGTTCTAGGGCTTTGCTGATGTATCATTTTCCAGCTATGTAGGGCGGTGTATTGATTGGTGAGCTGGCACCTGTGTACTTGACCTGTATAGGCTGCTTAGGTCCCTGGGTGTTGCTGGAGAGGGCTGTGGAACAGTGCAGGCAGAACAAATGCAGAAATACAGGCAGAAAATACAGCAAACATTTTCCTCCATAGAGAAATTCACCCAGTTGCAGAACAGCTGAGGTGAAAAGAGACCACTGGAAATAGTCCTCACCCACTGCTCAACTCTGCCCAGGTACCTTGTCGTCATGTTTGTGTATCTTCGAGGAAGGAGACACCACACACTCTCTGGGCAACCTGTGCCAGTGTCCAATCATACCTGCTGTAAAAGTTGTGTCTTTAAAGGGCATTTAAATGGAGTTCCCTGTATTTCAATTTGTGCCCGCTGCAATTAGAAAGGAAGAGGCAGTTGTGTGGGTGGATTTTAGCAAAGTCAGGAGAAAGGAAACAAGGCATCAGACTGCAGTAAACCAGGGAATTCAATAGCAAAAAATGAAGAATTTCCATGGCACAGTACAAATCAGCAGACTCCACAGACTGGAAGAGGGAAATCCTTCCAGCCCCAACTGAGATAGATGAGGTAGTTCACACCTTTGCAGAATTGCAATTTGAAACACGATGGAGAGCGAGCTATGTCAGCATATGCTCAGTGCATGTTCTCTACTTTATCTGTGCATGTGAGCACAAGAAAATTCTTTTTCAGAGCTGAGCTGGGTTTCTCCAGCAGAATTCTGTGGCAAGGGGTGAATTCCACAGGAAAACTTTACAGCCACAGAACATATAAAGTCTGGAACATGGATAAACTGGTTAGGATAAAATAGAAACCAGCAAAACCCTCTGCCAAAATCTGAAGTGAAATGAATAGAGGTTCAAAAAAAGTTCATTCAGTATGCCTGGCTCCTTGTTTCCATAATTTAGGAATAATTACATTTTTGTCACTAACATTGTTTTTAAATGTCAATAGAAACCAGACAAGTATATTTGTAAACCCAGCCCTGTCACATTGAATATGTTAGATTTTCCAATACCAGCCTTGTTTAAGTAAGGTTGAGGGAGCATTAAAAGCTCAGTAACTCTCAAGTGTTAGGAAGCTATTGAAAGAGTTTGTTAGGCTTTATGACAAGCAGGTTGAAATATAATAGGCCTGGAGCTTTGTGAAGGAGCCAGAAAGCTGTGGTTGAAGAGAGGACAGTGCCTGAGAGTTTGAAGACCAGATGATTTGTGCAAAGGGGATGTTGGAAGGTGTAAGGCAAAATAAACAAATGGGGCTACCCACAGGGAGAGTGTTAAGCTAAGACCAAAGTGCTTCCTTAGCGTGGTTTCTAAACATCAGTTAGTCTGTCTAACCAAAGAAGGCATTTTCAGTTAAAGTTTCTTCCTGTCCACACTCAGGCCAGGGAGCCATTTTCTGTAACCTAATTGACCACATTTGTTCTGACCCAGACTTTCCTTAGCCTTTTACCTAGTGAGACTATGGGTCTTCCTTCTAGTCCAGAACAGCACATGATTCTCCTCTGGCTGTCCTAGATGGGATTGGTTAACTCTGTCCTTCCCTGCTGTGTCTGTTTTTATCCTTATGCCTTGGTATTGTGCTTAAATAAGCCACTTTCTTTACACCTGTCGTTCATTTTCTGGTGGAAGCTCTTTGGTTCTGATGTGTTCCACTAGACCAGCTTGGGTACCTAGGAAACATAAGTGAGCTGCTGGCAACATAGATCCTACTAACAAAACAGACAGTTTTCCATGTTCTTGGAGCCACCGCCATGGCACAAGCAACAAGAAAAATAAATTAATAAAGGTTGTTCCTAGAATTTATAGTTTTGAATGCAAATTTGAAGATGTGAGCTGAGTGCAGTGATAACTTACGTGATTTGCAGGCCTATTTGAGCTATAACTTGGAGGTGTATACCTAGTNATAGTTTTGAATGCAAATTTGAAGATGTGAGCTGAGTGCAGTGATAACTTACGTGATTTGCAGGCCTATTTGAGCTATAACTTGGAGGTGTATACCTAGTCTTCACAGAATGAACTAGGTTGGAAAGACCTTTGAGATCATCAAGTCCAACCTACCTCATCAACTAAACCATGGCACTGAGTGCCACATCCAGTCTTCTTTAAAACACGTCCAGGGACAGTGACTCCACCACCTCCCTGGGCAGACCATTCCAGTGCCCAATCACTCTTTTGGTGAATAATTTTTTCCCAATGTCTAACCTAAACTTCCCCTGGTGCAGCTTAAGACCATGTCCTCTCGTTCTGTCAGTGGTTGCCTGGGAGAAGAGACTGACCCCCACCTGGCTACAACCTTGTTCATATCTCCAGCGGATTGAGAGCTTCCCAGGAATATTCTTTTTTAAAAATTCCTTGATCTTCAATTGAGATGCATAGTAAAATGTAATTCTACAGAAATTGCTTGGCCTGCATCCAGTTAATGGGGTTTAATTGTATGTAATTCATAGTCCTGTCAAAATGTAACAGAGCTTAAGTTATCTACCACTTTTAAACAAGGTTCTAGAGGCCCTGAGCATAGGTATTGTCATTAGAAGGATATGTCAGGTCGAGAATGAATTCCTTGAAAAGTAGATCCGGAAGCTGTTAGAGCTAAGCAGTTGTTATGACTGTTGATGGCTAGCTAGAGAATATTACATTACACTAACTCAATTTTTTTCCCAAAGGATAGGAATTTTTTACACTTATTTCCTTTTTTACAGATATGACAGATCTGGGATATGTAAAACAGAAGAGAATAGGGAAGCAGGAACATTTAAAAAAAACCCCAGTGGTTTGAAATCCTAGATTTCTAATACCTTCTTGAATTATATATGTGTTCTCTCTCTTTTACATAACATAGCTAGTTGAAAAAAAAAAAAAATCTTTCCTGTTAAGGTTGTAAACTGCCCATGTTCATTACTGAACTTTCCAGATTATCCCTTGTCAACCTAAGATTACTTTCCCTAATCCTTGCTGCACCTTAAACACTTCACCAGGCATTCACCAAAGAAAGGTTAGTCCAACTCCCTCTGCAAGCACAACATCTGAGTCACTACAGACCGTCTTCATGTAATCCTGTGGTCCCTGAGCAATTCCAAATAGGCCGACTCATTCCAGTCCTACCAACATATTCCTAGCTGAGTCAGGAAGGACAAAGAGTCCTGATAACATGCAGAAATGTCATTATCTATGAACAATGCCAGATTACACCAGATAAAACCCAGTTTGAAGAATGAAGGGAATTTCATCATTAAAAACCTGAACAAAACTAAATGGTACCATGCTCTATCCAGAATACCTGACAGATATTGGGTATATAAACCTACAAAGTCACATACTTTGTGGAATATGGAACCATCCTGTGCAGCAGTGCATGGCCACACCACAAAACAAGGACAAATTTCTTCACTCCATGTTTATATATACCACATCTCTTTGGATGCTCTTCTCTTACTGTGTGCAGTAGCTGGAACCTGTTCTTCCAGCTTTGTTATATGAAGGTGAAAGTCTCAGCTTTAGAAAGCGGCATTACTGGACTTGAAAAGCATTATCTTCTCCCATTTCATGGCTCAGGATTTCATGCTCTGCTACCAGCTCACTGACTTTCCTGTAACTCAAGTTTTATTATGGTAAGTTGAAAGATTCTGTGAAAATCTAGAATTGTTTTTTCTTTTTCACATTATATGTTTTCTAGGGCTTCTTTATTGTACTGGAGGGTTAATGAAGTAATCTCAGAAGAGTATCTTATTTGTTGATTGTGTTGTAATCATCATATGCCCAACACAACATATGGATTCTTCATCTTAGTGATACTCTCCTGGAGTGGAGGTTGGAGTCAGGGAAAGCTCCCATGTAGCTAACCTTAGCAACATCCAGTGTGTCTAGCAGATGCCAAGTGCAATGTTCTGGAATAAATCATCACTAGCTAAATCTTAGCTAATATAACAAGTAAAATATATGAATGTGTTATTTTAGCAAATGCATACTGTCAGATCTAATTCTGGGTTTCCAGCCTCTAAAAATGCAGGTGGTGCATATTAGTGATGAAGTGAACAGTTTGAGGAGGAAGCATGTTAAATTCAAATTGCTTGATGTAGATACTTGAAACACTGCTGTCCATAGGAAAATTTTCCTTTCTCCTTTTTTTTTTTTTTTTTTTTTAACTACTCAAGTGCAGACATATTTCTTCCTCTTTTACTGCCACTTGTTTGTGGGGATCATGAGGTTCTGGAAATTAGAGAAAGTAACTTGTAGTTCAGTAGAACTTTCACTAGCTCTGTTTGGGCTGTAATTTGCAGTGTGAAAGACATAGATACAAAGAAAACACTTCCAGAAAATGATGTGGCTTAGATTAATCGATGTTGCTGCACATGTTCAAGTCAATTGCTCAAAGGAAACGCACAAATTTTTAACTGTTTATAGTACCTAAATACAGCATAAATAAAGCACTGCTCTCTAAAACTTAGAGAAGTTTTATCTTAGCAGGATTAAGTTACTTCACTTATTTTCTTCAAAGGAAACAGAACTAGTATTCTGTCTCTTTTCTAATCTTTTTCAAGATGAAGTTTATTCTTCATAAGTAAGAAAATGGATGAACACAATACTAAAGATTGAAGTGTCTTTCTATATTTGCTGGGCAGCAATTTGCTTATTTTCCACACTGATAAATTTTGAGGTAAAATAATTAATCTGTGTCCACTTTCTTTTTTTAGGTATATTCAACAGTAAAAAATGAATTGGAAAGGACTCAAGAAAGACTGGTGGGGGAGGATAGGAGAAAAAATTAAGTGAACTTTAAGGTCAGTGTCATAAAATACCAGCCTAACCTGATTGTTGTCTGCCCTCTGGAGAGGGGAAAATCTTACAAAACTGCATTAAAGTTGAGAAAAATGAGAAACTGAAGAGGAAATTGTATTACTCTCTGAGGTAGATTATGTTGTACAGTTAATGAATGATGGCTACTTAGATTCCTTTAAAAAAAAAAAGCACTGAAGTCATGTAACTGAACAAGAAAAGGCAACTATAAAAATCTTGCACTGTATCCATGAAAGTGGGGTGAATATCACTTAGTATATAACTGGTTTTTCTTTTGTAGAAAGCCAAAGACTCTCCACTAAGGAATACATTATTTACAGGTTTGGAAAGGTCTGTTCCATATCCTAACAGTAATCTTTTTATGATGGCATGACAAAATCTAAATAGTGTCCCACTGTTTTTGCTGACTCTGCAGCTTCACTTTCCTGAGCCCACAAGGTTGTTTCTAGGCAAGGTGCATTTCAGCAAAGAGAAATTGTTAGGGGACTGAAGAGCATCTCTTTCTTGTACGTAACCTGTATTATCCACCTGACCTGCAGGGCTGTGTCAGGGGAGAAGAGCACAAGGGACAGGCACTACTTTGATGCAAAGTCTGAGTCTGTCTTGCTGGCTGGTGACTGGGTGGCTCAGCCTGTGCCTTCCCTGCTGTCAGGCAGCACCAAAACTTTTTCTCTAGGAGGATGGGTGAAGGAGTGCTGAGCAGTGAATATTAGAAAATATAAGTGTCGAGGGAGTGCACCTTCACCTGATCTTCGTCATGATGGTTAAGGACAAAGGGATCTCACTCTTTGATCTTTCTGTGGTAATGGGCTTTTTTAATCTTGAGTGGCCTACCTTTATGTAGAGCCTCTATCCTCTTACTTTACTCAGAAAGCACAAGATGTTTTTTGATTGATTCACACTGAAGTGCTCACATTGAAAACATTTCCAGAGCTACAGAGTGTAGAAGAAGTACAAAATTAAAGTCCTTCATTGTAGAAGTATACATGAAATGATGGATATTTCTGTAACTTTGAAAACCAGGTTGCCCTTCAACTCCTTCTACTTCAAATCCACTCTGGGAAACTTTCAGTAAATGAACACTGTTAAAACCCTCAGTCTCTTTGCTGGGTAGAAGGGCTAAGAACACTTTTACAAGTTACTGTCTCACAGTTGAAATGTGCTTACTAATAGCACTTAAATTGCTTGTCTGTTGCAAAATAAAGTACGTGCCTTTAAATGAACAATTTTTCATGCACTAAATGCCCTATTTTGACTTTCATCTATGCTTGGACTTCAAATGCAGAACTGTACAAGATGCTAATTTTGGCACATTTATTTGTGAAATAGTATGTACATTTCTGGTATGTACATTAAATTTTATGTCTGTGTATCTGTTTTCCTTAGTTATTAGAAGGGCAGGGCAAGAGATGTCCTGAACTCAGTAGCATGGTTCCTAATGCTTTGGTTGGGTGCATTGAGGGAGTAATAATTCTGTTGGATTTCTTGGAAGTGTTCTTGGTGCAGAGTGCTTGAAAATAATTAAATAGAAAAACTATTATACAAGACACCATCTTTCAGCTAAGCCTGATACAAAGAGAAATGAATTATTTGCTGCAGTACTTTGAAATTCAAGAACTTAAAATCCAGGCAGTGGTTTATTCTGCCTTTTGTTAAACTGAGAGCTTTGGAAATGTACAGAGCAGAGAACACAGGCTCTTATTTTTTTTTTCCCCTTTTAACAACTGAGGGTTTAGAGCGGCTGCTGGCGCAGGAGGAAATGCCATTAGATGGATACAAGAAAAGCCAATATTCTGCGTTATTCGTGCAGACAACTAACATTTGAAACTTGCACGAACTGTTTCCACTTAAAAGCTGTCAGTCACATTGGTTATAAAAAGCCCAGAGCACTCAGGGACTGTCAATCATTTCTTAGGAGAGAGAGCTGACATCTTAACATTTACTTTGCCAGTATTTACCAGATGCAGAAAACCAAAGGGTGAAAATTCAAATGAAAACACACATTCTCTCTGATCATATAATACAAGGGAAACATTTGGATCAGTTACTGTAGCTGCTCACCTAGGAGCCTCCAATCCCGAGGTTTTTCTCTCTTGCTCTATGAATAGAACTGTTGCAGGCAGGCTCTGCCGTGTTGCAGGGAAAAGGTTTTTGCAGACAGTGTCTGCGGAGGGCTGTCACAAAATCGACAGGTGAGGAAACAGGTTAGCTCTGGCCCATTATGTCTAGGGGACCAGCAAGAAATGTGCAGAGGACTTGGGAAGGGCACAGAAAGGGCATTTACCTTGCTTTTTTTCTTATGGTAATAGGGATGTGGGTGTTGTAATTATCAGGCTGATGACATGTTCTCATGCAAGAAGGGGATTGGCAAGGAAAGGAATAGGAGGAACCAGTTAATTCAAATACATCTTCTGATCTTTTTCTGTATGTTTCTAGATCTACTTATCCCTGGATTACCCTGGGAACTGATGCTTTAGATACTGATCCTGGTGCTTCTGTGGGACTGCAGCTGTGGGTAGAACTATGAATTCAGCAGCTGGGACCTCTGTTCAGAACCACCGTTATTGTCACAGAGCAGGAGGTGTAGGTGCAGAGCTGGTGTTCACACATTGTAGGCCTATACACATTCTGCTCTACTGTTGTGAAGGTAAAAGGAACGTTGTCCTTGAGGCTGCCTCTAGCAATTCCCTGGACCTGAATATCAAGTGTTGCATTCCCACAGCTGCACGCATTGAAGGCATCTATGTGACGCTTGCTCCTTTTTTTGACCAGACTGTCAGTCTAAGTCAGCATGGCCAAGCACAGCAACTATGGAAATGTTCAGAACCCTGCTTTAAATAAAGTCACTTATGTGAGTCCCTCTTTACCAGAGTCTTCTGGAAGCAAGCAGCTTCCGATGTTTATGTCTCTTGGAGTGGTGCAGCCAACATCTGCAGCAAGCTGTTAACTGATGATCCCAGAGGTTTTGTTTACTGTGTGTATCCAAATGTGAAGTCTCACAATCCTTTGTTCAGCAAATCACAGCCTTTGGTTCTGCAAGTCATCTTCCATGTGGAGTTTCTCCTGCCGTTTGGAGCAGAATTTGGTCCTAGATCAAACCTCTAATGAGGTTTTTAGAGAACTACTGTAACAGTAGATACTTATGTATAAACTC
This sequence comes from Atrichornis clamosus, assembly GCA_013400975.1. NCBI lineage: Eukaryota > Metazoa > Chordata > Aves > Passeriformes > Menuridae > Atrichornis > Atrichornis clamosus. Next base: position 77,165 of record WBMZ01003407.1, on the reverse strand, counting down.
ATAGAACCAATGTCATGTTCCCATTCAGTTCCCATTGTAGTCAATGGAAGTTAAATTAATGCACTTAATGGAATGAAGTGATTTAGTTTACCTTGGAGTAGATACCTCTCAGCTGTCAGCAGAATAGTTCTATAAGCTTCACTGACTGTATTGAGTAGGTCTCCTTTGACTGCAATAGGACTTCAGACACTTATTGCATAGTAAGTGCCTTATTCTTGAACCAAATTCCAGTCTTGCAGCCAACTGCTTAAATGACTCTGCCCATTTGGAGGACTTCCCTACTGGGATTATCTTGAAACTTACGTTCCCACATACACAGAGCTGCCATATTTGCTTTCATAGCAGGGCTATCTAACATGCTATATACACACTTTAACCTTTCAGGCATCTTTAACTTGGATACAGCCAGTCCTACAGCTGTGGCAACCCAAAGCTCACTGCGGATAAGCAGACCAAGTATTTACCAGTTATTCCATATCTTTCTCTGTGTATTTGCGTGTCAGGTTTATATATTAACCAGTGGTATGAAGAACACCAATTTAGGTTATTGAATATGGGTAAACAAATTATGTGACAGTCAACAAGGTCTTGCTGCTGAGTGTGTATAGGTGCACAGAAACTGTATTATGTGTCATAAACAGATTACAGTAGGGTTCAAGTAGTACAGTAAGATCAAAGGATATGTTTGGGGACTTGACTAGAGATATAAGCTTCCTTTGTTTTCCCCTTGGAAACGGGAAAAAACTGGAGTAGTACATGCCACGGCTCGTGACCTTTAGTTACCAAGGGAAAAAGCGTTTTCCCATTGTTTCTTACATGTCATGTCTATCTGTTTATACATGGGGCAAGCCTGTATTCTCTAGTACTTTATTTTTGTATTAGGAAGTTGTTTCTTCCCCTTGGGAGACTCTTAATCCTCCTTTTGGGGGTAAATAAAGAATGGTATTCACCATAACAATAAGTCTAGAAAAAGTAACAGAAAACAAAATGTCCCTGTATACATTTTGAATAGCTGAAGGTTGATTACATCAATGCTCTGCTACTCATCTTCAGATTTTAATGCCAAAAACCAGAAGACTGTGATTAGTATGAACCAGAGTTTGAGACTAAGAGAAAGATCAATAGCTTAATGTAAGAAAATGTAGACTGAATGTGTGTTGAGTAATTTTCTAATAGAAGTAAGCACCGGTATGCAGAACAGATTTTTGTGGTCCACAGAGGATGTCAAATAAAATGGGTATCTTTTTTTATTTCTCAAAACACTACTGAAATTGCATGTGGAAAATACAGAGCAGAAGAGATAGCTTGTGTTTTATCCTCATCTCCTCCATGTCCTGTAGTCCATGTCCTAGGGTGCTTTGTTGTTAAGACAGTTAAGATACAGAGCACATGGGGTCAGGAAAACAGGTCTTGACCTCCTATATGTACTGGTTAACCCTTTGCTCCCCTCCTCTGATGATGCAGAAAGTTAGAAAACTCTTGGTGTTGTAACCTGAAGTTTTACCAAACAAAGAAGAGATTGTAGCAGAGAGAATCTAGTACTTGCCTACCTGGTCAGTATACAGCATTCCCTGAAGTGCTGATTCCTCAGCTGCAGATCATGAGCTGGAGACCTGTTCATCTGCTGTGCAAGTTACTGCTACTGGCTGAAAGTCAACATGTAGTATGGAGGATCCCCTTGCAAAATTTCTTCCAAGAACTAAATATAAATTCCATTAATTCACTCTTACCAGAGAACATGGGAGTTAACTAGTTATGTGCATTAACTCTTAAAAATCCAGTCTGAGGCAGATCAAAGAGCTCGAACAGGGAAATTAAAAAAAAAAAAAGTTGTGGGTTTAGGGTAAACTTCAGGTATTGAATCACCAGTTCCTTTGGAAAAATGAATTATTCTAAATTGTTGGAGAAGCTTCCCTATTTTCATTTAGTGATCACAGCAGAATACACAAGGAATTCCATGAATATTATCCAGGTGAAGGAAAATAGGAACTGACCTAAAATACGCATGTAATGTTGGGTAAATCATCAACTAACAAGTTAAGACTGCTTCTTTCTCTGAACAACATCCAGACTTTTAGACATGACCTTAAAGACATGGAAATGGCTTTTGAAATGGTCATTTTACTGGATGTTTGTTGAGAATGAACATAGTTTTAGACCTTTCGGAAGTCCCTTTTACTTAAAGCAACTGTGACTGTCAGTCATTAACAATACTCATAATGTTTTGGGAAAATTGATTACAATTCTTACGTGTGCAGACATTAAAAAGAGGCAAAGTTTTCCCTAATAAGCTGTAAAAAGCTAATTTTGTCTGAAAATGGCAAATAAAATGAAATTCTAATAAATGTGGGAATTTGAGAAAACCAAACCATATTATTAAAAAAACTTTGGAAAAGTACACAAGGCAAATGTAAGTATTCTATTTGCAAATTTCAAATTACTTCTTAGACTATTGCAGCAAAACAGAGTTGAGTATTGCTAATGCATGACATGTCATGAGCTTGGCTATGAAAACGCTGCGGTAATTTCTTGTTAGTTTTATTTTTCCTTTTGATTTCTTCACCTTTTTTTTTTAAATCTCTGGACTTCACACTTTCAAGTTTTCTCCACCACAACAAGGCATATGTATTTTTTAATAATTATATATGTATGTATTTGGCAAAAGGTAAGATTATTGTAAAACTAAATGACTTGAGAAAAAGGGCCTTCAAGAGAAACATCAAATTATCTGAAATTCATAATAAAGTCTTAGGAGTTGGCAGCATAAAGTGAGGGAGTATTTGCAAAGGTTCCTTAGACAGCAGTGAATAGAGAGAAGGCCTCTGGAACAGTTAGGCTGGGCGTCTATTCTGGATGACCTTGTTCTCCATTGGAGTCACTTCTCCACTGCCTGTAGAAAGAAACATGGTCTCACCAGGCTGAAGTTAGCTTTTGTGAATAGCTCTTAAAGTGAACATGAAGAGAGGCTTTTAATGTAATGAGCTGCACTTCTAATCCCACACATCTGTCGTGATCTCAGGATACAAAAGGGCTGTAATTCTGCCCTGAATTAGATGCCCTGGTCCAGCCTACCAGAGAGCTGACACTTACCGTGTGCATAGATCCATACTGAATAGATACTGCTGGATACCTGCCGGAGTTTGGGGAAGGGTGATAAACAGGTTTGTGACAGCCCGTTTGATACGCTGTGACACTAATAGCTGGGAAGAGCGCTCAGTAGGTAGGGAACCGCTGTGCGGAATTAGTCAGTCACCAATCTGCTCACAGCACCGTACCAGTAGTAGGCTGCGAATTTGAGCCAGACAGTTGGTGCTCTCCTGTAGGCATCCAGACAAGCCTGTTCCGAGATGACATTTGCTACGCTACAGATATGTCATGGATCATTTTTCACAGCCCTGTTGAAGTGGCTTATTTATTATCATCTGTTCTGGTGTTATATCCTGGACATGGGAGAACTGTTTACTGTACCACAGTGCCAGGAATTCCTTGTTACTGTGCAATCTGATTCCAGGAGAAGGCTTAGGATAAGGCTCGTTGCTTTCCTCAAGGCTGCCACTGCTACAGCAAGGCATTCCAGATTGAACCACCGAGTCAAATCCCAGGAGTTACAGCTGAAGTTACTGGTTTGATATTTAACTGAATGACCTCTAAGTGAAGAAGTACTGGATTTGTCATCATTCCACTTGCCTCAGCTTTAGAAATCAAATACCAAAATTGTTGCCAGCAGAACAATTTGACCTTGGGTGTAGGCAGCTCTATCATTAGTCCACTCAAGATTTGCTGAAGTCATATTATCAAGAGCAGTGATTCTCAGCCATGCTTCACAGATCACTAGCAGCTTGCAAAGCCATGCTACCTTAAAAGGTTGGTATTACAAGGCAGTGTGGTAGCCCAGAGTGCATTCAGAAAGTTGACACTGATCCATGAGTAGGATGCCAAGGAATTGCTGCCATTACTGAGCTAGAGTGTGAGGAGTTTTCAGTGTTACTTTTCACAGGGAAAGGAGCTAATGACTTTAAGAAATGGTAACAGGACATGGTTGTTGTGTTTTCTAGACTTAGTGTATAATTCTTACAATTTTCTTTCCTTGTCCTATATCAGAATAACATTTGCTACCCTTAAATATTGTAAAAGCACATTCCTAGGCAAGTCAGTCACTTTTCTCTGGATCTGCTTGTCCAGTTTGATTTGTGTTGCTATCCTAGAATGTTATTTCCCAAAACCTCTATCAGTATTATCAATTGATTTATCAGCTAATACCTGTCATCCAAGATGACTCTCTGTTGTTATTAAGAAGGAATCAGATAGATCCTCATGGAAACCAGGCTAGTGCAAATGCCAGTTACTGCGGGTAAAAGTGCGCTGCTGTGTGTGCTGCAGGAAATCACACTGACTCTACTGGAGAATACTTATTTTCAGTGCACAGGTTTTAAAGTGACCCAGCATAAGAATGCCTTTGCTTATGATTGTCGTCATTGTTGTCTATATGAGGGTAGGACTGGGAGACTCCAAACAGTAGCATGGCCCCATTGTGCCAGGTTTTGGTGATGATTGGAAGAGTGTTGTGATTGAAACAGCAGATAAAACCAGTCCTCCTTAGTCTGCGGCTGGAAGGTAGGATAGATGGTTTGCCTGAGATGACATGGAGGAGAACCCACTCCTGTTTTCCTTAAATCCAGAGTTCCAGCCATTTTGCTCTTCCTGCTACTGCCCAACCTAGGCCTGGAACATCAGAAGCTGGGACCTGCGGGGGACGAAGCTTCCTGTGACTTACCTGCTAGGTTCTAGATGGTGAAATGAAAGGCCAGCAACCCACTCGATTAAGGACAGAAGATGAGCAGGCTACCTGAGGAAGTTTTGTTTTCTTAGGAGCCCTTGGGTCAGACAAGGAGAGGGTGCCAGTTTGCCTCAGCAACTGAGCACCTGCTGGCGTGCAACAGCACAAGTTTCCCCAGTTCACAGTTAGGAGAAGCTGCATGTCTGGGACTGGCTTCCCTGCTTTCACAAGGAGACATTAACGCTGCCCTGACCAGCAAGGTGGCTTTCAGGGCAAGTGGAGGTGCAATCTCATGTGTCAGGAGAGGGCTCATAAAGCTTTTTTTTAAACATTAAGCCACATCTTGTTTTTCCATTGGCAATAACTGAGGTTTTGCTGTCAGAACAGTCAGTGCAGAGGTAGAAGTAAGAATTCAGCTAACTAGCTAGAATAAATGATCTGGGGCCTGTGGCAATGCAGTGGTATAAAGTGTTAAAAAATGAGCTGAAAACAACTATCTGAAGAAGTGTTGTCATTTACTGAGAAATTTACTTTGCCAGCTAGTGTAAGTCCAAATATTAAACTTGTTAAGATTTTTTTTTTTTTTTAAACAACGGCAGCATGAAGGAAAAAATTATAGAAGATGTTGAGACTTTGTTCTTTTTTAAAAATGGAGCCTTGTTACTGAGCCAGGACATGAAAAGTGTCTAGAAAGAAAACTCAAAGAAATTCATCTGTTCTAATCCAACAGGATACAGAAGTAGACATAAAACAATGGCTGAACAAAATGAACTCAGATTTATAGTTCTTTTATTATAATGTGGCAGTAGCCAGTAACAAAGGAAATTCACTTTGCTTTGTTTACTTTGTGATGTTTGTTCGATTAGCAATGTCCTGTGAAAATACTATGCCTCAGACAGTAGAGTACAGCTTTTTCTAGGATATGTTTAAATATTCTTACTTTGTGTGTGCTACTAAAAAGGGAAAATTAAGACATGCCATACAGTACTCCTAATTCTAACCTGCTATTTCAGATGTTTTAATTTGCCAAACACAAGTGAGGAGTTGTTCAAAGATTTAATATGTGGTGTCCCCATTGTTTCTGATAAACATGCACTCTTTCCTGATAGTCAGAGAACTGCAGTGGTGTGTATATGTCAGTCTGGTTAGGTGCTTCGGGTTATTCCTTTCTGTCACTGAAGTTAGCTGGTGAATCAGAGTGACTCTGTTCTTATAGCTATATAACCAGAAGCAAAAGTTGGCCTGTAAGTGGTTGTTAATAGAGCAGGAACATGTTTATATCTTTTAATTAGACCTGTTTCCTAATGAAAAAAGTAATGCATTAGGACAGACTGTATTAATTATTAATTTCTCCTTCCACATGGTGAAACCAATCTTCTATGAACTCATAGACTGTTTCAACTAAATTTGACAGCCACTTAGGGTATATTAAGTGTCTTAAGTTCTCAAACCAGGTGGTCAGGTGGAAGGGAAAAGGCAGCAAGAAGGTTTCCAGGCTGCAGGACCCAGAACTCGAAGCCTGTCAGACATCAGTGTCCATAGCAGAAGGAAGCACTGAGATGCAGATGCTCATGGAATCTGCTGCTTACGGAGCTATTTGTCTGTAAGGAAGACAAAAAGCACTTACCCTGTGCTGATAAATTCTGCTTCTGCTCCTGGTTATAAATACTTTTAGATTAAAATACTGAAAAATATCCACTGCTTTCTGTTAGAGACGGAGAGAGAAAGAGCTTTTAAGAATTTGCACACACCTTACCAACCTTACCAGCATGCTATCCCCAACGGGAAGTCTCCACTCCCAGCCTTCACTCTCCTACTTTCCACCAACCCCATCCTGGCTGCACCAAGCTGCTTTCCTGTGAGCTCCAGCCATCAACACCTTTCCAATCTCTTTGGATGAGCTGGGCTCATTTTTCTGCAGATTAGTGAGTTGAACCAGCACATAGAGATAGGAGTCAGTGTCCCCACTGCACACTTCCAATTTCACGGAGTCTGTTCCCAGACCCCAGCATGGTAAGACATGTGGATGTCTTAGCTCAGGTCTCTCTGCTGGCCTAGGAATGGAGAGCAGAAACAATGTTTTTGGGATGTAGCAGGGTCTGGTTCTGCAGCTGTGTCTCCCGATTAGTTTAAACAGAATCCTACTGAGCAGGAACTCTGAGCGCATTTTCTTCTCTACCTGCTCATTATTTTACAAGGATTGCTAGAACCTGCTGCACTGGTGGAAATTCCTCAGCTCCTTCAACAGTCTCAGAAATGTTACAGGGATTAACTGAAGTACTAACAGCTGAAATGGCTACTCTACCAGCAGAAACAATAAGAGACACAGAAAATGACCTGGGTTTCTGTGTGCTCTGTGCCTCACGGCTTAAAAAGCATCTCAGCACTGGTTGTGAGATGCTGAAATAAGTAACAGTGCTATCTGCTGTGACCTCGCAGTGGTGCTCATTTGAGCAAACAAAACTCAAACGTACACATTTTGCTGTTTGTGTGATGTTTGTGTGTACGATGGTTGTCTTGGCAAACCAGAAAATGCTTTCTTTAAATCTGTTACTTTTGGACTCATTTTTTTGCCAATCTCCTTTTTGCAGCAAATTGCAGTACCTTTCTCTTGTATTCAGGGAGCAATATACCTCTGTGGCTAGTTTTAACATCTCTTTTCCTGTGTACAGAAAGCTGAAAGATTCTGCTTTCTTGGCAGAAAACAGCAGCAGGTTCAAAACCTATTAAATTGAGTCAGTAGGGTGATTTCTATTGCAATGGGAGAAGTAAGCAGAGGTAACAATTGTACCAAGCTCACAGCTAAGGCAAAGAAAAAGATTGTCTACTAAAAGATCCTAACTGAGACATTTTCAAAACTGCCTGAATCTTCTGGGTGTCCAGCAAACCTTGGACACCTACAAGTGAGGTCTTGACATGTGGAGCTCATTGTAGCTTTGGAATGGGATGGAATAGAGTCTAGAGCTGCCATTCAGCCCTTCAGCTCTCTGCATAGAGATGCCAAATCCATGGGCTGGGTGCCAGACCTGCTGTCTGTACCCTCCGGCTATGTTTTTTGAGGGTCTCACAGGTCTCCAGTGTCTACTGATGAGGAACTCTCTTGGTCCTGGTGACCCAGCTACAGCAAGTGGCTTGTTTTGCAGGACCACCCTTACCACCCAGTTTGTCACTCACCCTGCAATCTCGCCAAGAGGGTGCCCACCATGTAGCTCACAGACAAAGGAGTTGCAGTATCAACTGTGAGGACATTTTGAGTAAACACTTGGCTTCACTAACACAGATTTTTGAACGAGGTATACTGACAGTGCCAAGACCAGCCACCACAGCTGAAACTCATGTACTTTGACTTTTATCGCTTTATGACTTTGGCTTTAAGCATGGTTGTTCTCACAGTCCTGCCTCAAATCTTGTGTTTACTTCACAGGATGTGGAAGAATGTCACAAATTCATTTTGATGGAAATAAGGGGACAAAAAAGTACAAGTTCTCATGTCATATCTCTTTGCTCTGGCACAATGCTAATTTAGTCTCACTTTTCCCTGTTTTTGTTTTGTAATGGTATTCCCTGTCCTCTTGTTCTGTTTTCTCGGTTGGTCCACCTTTGCTAAACATCCATATTAATTCAATCAACAAGTAAATCATTAAATAAGGAATCCTGCAGTTTAAATATGAAACTCTGATTCATATGGGAAGTGGGTTTTTAAAATTTGTTTTAATGAAAACAGTCTCAGCAGCTCATAGACACAAAAAAACCCCGACACATGGAAAATATGCATAAGCTGGTATTGCTTCAGCTTTGGGGAAAATGTTTGTGTTGTGCCATGGTTAATACAAATTAAATTATTGTTAAATCCCCAAATGATTTTTTTGTTGTTGCTTGAAAATGGGATAGGCCCATGCCTTTCTTTATTTGTAGGAACAAGCAAAAGACAGAAAATGATCTTACTGAAATGACTTATTGTTCTGGTTTACAGCCATGAAAGGGAATGGCGTTTTCAAGGCTATATGTGTGCCCAGCTGTTGGCAGCTCACATTTCTGTGGTTAGAGTATAAGATTATTCACAGAAAAAAAATATTGCTTTATCTCATATCACACTTTAAGTACTGATTAGAAGTTAGCTCCCAGCTCTACCAGTCAGGTTCTGTTGTGTGGTGGGTGTGAAAGTAGCTCCTGTGCGCATGCAATAAACTTCTCTCTTTCAAAACCTGATCGTCATAAGCATACTTCAGCACATTTCTGCCCTATTTTTCCTAAAGTTTCTAACATTTATATTGAATTTCTGAGTGAACAGAATACAAATCATACAGAAATTAGTTTAAGTACAGTCTACCTGTATTGCTTCCAAAACTACTAGTCTTGTTTAAAAGAACAGCAGTTTCTAGATTTAAAACATTGAGGTTAAAACATTAACATACCATTTTCCCCCTTTTGCTTTGTGAATTCCAGATTCAGTTAGGCCTTCTGGGAGACTGGGTACAGTTACATTTTAAATTCAAAGGCACAATTTGTATGGGCTGACTTGTTTCTGATCAGAAGAGAAGAATACCATTTCTAAGTGCTGTTTCATTTTACTCTTTGCAGCTACTAGCTTCTCCTGTGGCTTTGGAAACAAAATGTTAGCAGCGGTATCAATATAAAAAATTGAGGCAATACCATTATTGAGAACAGAGTAATCTAGTCGCCTTACTTCCTACCTCTACTGTCCATCTGCTGTGGGCTAGAAGAAATTATTGGTAATAAGGAAAATTATACCAAAAGAAACAGAAGTGTCTTTCTCGTTTATGGCATGTAGAAGTCAAGCTGAGCGTACAGATCACTTTTAGATAAAGAATGAATAAAACATGCTGTACTTAAGCAAAGGTAGAAGCAAGCCATGTCACCATCCTTACTTTTTGCCACTGACCCATAAACATGTATGAGTCAGGGCACCTAGGTAAACTTTGTAGCATGATCTTCAAGGTCTTTGGGGTCAGCATAGAATATTAATTCTGAAACCATGAAAGAATTTCTCCGTAGGTACTTCTTTGTCCTTCATTTTGTAGCAGTTTGCTAAACAAAAGCTCAAAAATCATGAGCTTTTCCTCACTCTATTAAATTTCTCAGAATTTTGTGTGAGTGTGTGTATGTGTGTGTTATAAAGTTACATGTCGTTTTGTTCATTACTTCTGGCTCTCAATTTTCTCTGCAAACAGAAATAATCAAAATTTCCTTTTCAGTAAGGTCGCTGAAATTTTTCCATGAGTGCAGTAACTTATGATCTTGAAAAAATTTAGACTTGTTTAAAATTTCAGTTTTGCCAGAAACAGACTCCTTTAATTTTGGGGTTTATGGTTGTCAGAAAAAAAATTAAAAATTCAGTTAGTGTTTTAGAAATATGTTTGATAGTGATTTTTTAAAAAGTTTAATTATTAAAATAAGCCATAGCTTTCAGGGCATGCAGGATTTTATTGTGTAATAATCTGAGAAATTAATCTTCATTCCAATGAAGTTTAAAATCAGCAACTAAGGGTTGAACATATAGACTAAACAACACCATGGAAAATATTGAAGGCTTACAGTTTGCTTTGTATTATCGGCTGTACATGTGGAACTAGGAGACTACAGATCACAAGGGATAGTGAATTCAGTTGTTGCTTCTAAAGAGGATTTTTGATTCTCCAAAGAGATGTGCTTTTGTCTGAGGGAACCCTTGGCATTTGCATGATGTACTGGAATGTATCGCCTTACTTGCAAAGCTGGAACTGTGTGTTATGTTCAAGATTTTATTTCGTAATTTTTTTTTCCATGCTAGTTTTCTTGAAGTTTCAACTTTATGTGTTTTTTTACAGATGAATTGAAAATAGCCATGTGCACCTTTTTACCAATGTATCATCTCTTTTAGCATTTTGAGTTCACGTTTACGAGAACACATTTCTGTGTTCCTGTTGGGTGTGATTTTTTTTCTTTTTTTCTTTTTCCTTTATTTTGTTCTTTTTCTGGACTTGGGTAGTCATTTCTTACATGAGAAGAAAGTTGTTTCAATTTATTTTGTTTTCTTTTGGTTTTTTTTCTCTCTGTCTATACCTCTCCATGAAATTTGACTAGCAGAACCAAGATTTTTGCCTCTATAATCATACATTGTGAACAATGACATGAGGTGGAATTAGCTTCATAACCAGATTATATAATAGAAACACAATCTCTCAAATGTTTAATTCCATTGGCTGAGTGTCCAGACAGCTGCCCGTAATTGCCAAGTACATAAATGTTTGCAGATCTGTTACTGGTTTCCATAAACTTAAGTAAGACTGATTTGTAAAAAAGTGATAGTCTCCTGTTTAGATTTTAAATAGACACCTTTCTATGGCAAAGATTCAGTCCCTTTAAAATCATCACGTGCAAGTATCAGTCTCAGATTTCAATAAGGAAGAATTTTTAATTTTTAAACTTGTTTGGGGTAAATTCTGTCTGCAAAGTTAAAAGTGCTGCTACTTAAAAGACAAGAGAGCATGAAGGAACACAGCTTACTGGATTCATCTGAACAAGGCTGTGTGGACTGGAGAAAGCCTAATGAATTAAACAGGCTTTTGAAAAACAGCTGCTATTTTAAATAGCAATATTGGGCCAAGTCATTTGCTCCAGAGACTTAAAGTGGCGCGGTAGGCCACTGTTGGAGGTTGTTAAGAATTAGGTTGAAATTCTGGTGCCACAGAAATGAACAACAAAAGTCCCACAAATCTCAGAAAGAGGGCACTATTTAACCCAGCATTCGGCTTTTTCCCTTTGCCAAAGAAGACACTAAAATGCAAAGCAATTGCAGGAGAGAGCAAAGGAGAGGAGAGAATTTTCCATGCAAACAGGCATTAATCAAACAGGCCATTTTATAAAGAAAGACATAATAATGAGGGCTTACTCACAGTTAAGGGAATTTTTATGTCCCAGGGTTTTTTCCATTTTTGCCAGATGCTAACTCAAAAACAAGGCAGGAAGAAGAAGAAGAAGGCCGTAGAAAGAAATATTTTGACTACTTGTACACTGTGCAGAGAACCAAGTTCTTGTGTAGTTTTTAAGTATTACATGTCCAGAGGGGAATAGCAGAAGTATAGACTTGTAATGAAAGTATAAGTAGACCCGGACCAACGGGAAGCTCAGTGTGATTCTCACAAGCTTTAATTTGCCAAAGTCTTGCTTGTGCTGCAGTAGTTTCCTTGTATCCCCACAGTGCAGATGTGTTTAGGAGTAGAAGGCATGCTCCTCCCGTTCCAGTTTCCTAGAAATGGATGAAAGCGTAAAGATTTCCACATGCAGAGGGATATTTATTTATTTATTTATTTATTTTATTTATTTCCCTCCCACCAGCAGACCTATTTCTCAATCAGAAATTTTAATTTCTCTTTTTGCCAAAGTCTTTTACAGTTCCTTGCCACTGGGGGCAATCCAACACAGGAATTGCAGTGGCCAGAACTTCTTGTGCTTTGCAACCACAGTCCTGGGGAGCTCGTGACAGTTCCACCAGCTAAATGGAAAGAAAGAAATGAATACAGTAAGGCCACATAAAAACAACGTCTACTGTATTTCACTAGAAAATGAAGAGATATTTATCTCTGAGTAAGAAGGAAAGGTGGTAGCAACTTTAGGATTTAAATTGATCCAAGTATACGATGCTAAAGATCCTAAATGGTTTCAAATTGCGGAAGATTACCTTGTAATTTGTATATATTGCTTCTGTAGGCTGCTGAGGAAGCTAATTGCGATACATCCTGTGGTTAAGTTATCATCTTTCTCAATGACTGAAGATCATAATTTTATCTTTAGGTGAGTTTATTGCTACCCGTCTGTTATGTTCATTTGTATGCTGGAGCAGTGCTGACAAGCCTCCTGTTGTTCTCTGTACAATTTGTGTCAGCCAACCAGGTTAGTGAAAGATTCATCTCTTTGAAACTACTATTTAAAAAACAAGCCCAGCCTCTAGAGAGAGCAGGTTTTCTTTTATTTTTCCTGTTTCTTTTTTCTTCCCCTGGCATGGCCAGTAAGTAGAGGCTGAGGTTGGAAACAGGCTCTTGAGCTGCGTTCATGTACATTCCAGCTACCTGGCTGCACGTTTATAGACAACAAAGTATGCAATATCAAAGCAGGTGCTTACTAACTGCACAGCTGTAAGGGGAGATGAGATATCCCCATGGTGTTGGGGGAAGCTGGTTGTTTTGTTGAGCAGCTTTGGCCTTGATGCGCAGTGACTCCATGATAAGAGCAGCTTACACAGGATGACTGCTGAGAAGACGGGACTGCTGCTTGCCTCCATTTGCCCTCACCTCAGTCAAGAGAGATGAGGCACCTGGAGGCACAATCACACATCACTGGCTTTGTTCAGTTGTACATTTCATTCTGTAACTGGTGTACTAAATACAGATCAGAGAGACTGCCAAGGGAAGTTTTGTTTCCTTAAGCAGAAGGGTAAATGAAGCAATGGAAGGATTTGTTAGTTGCCAAATGAATCTATTCTTTTGATATACAGTTAATGTGAAAGACTATGCCAATTCTGCGTATGTTGGATGGTTGGGGCCTGATGGTAGAGACAATAGGTTCTTTTGCTACCTGGTCTGCATTTCCTTTTGAAATGTTCTCGTAGTCTTCTTTTTCTAGCCCAAATTTGGATCTCGTGCATATAAGACTATTTTCTTAGCTTGCTGAAGTGAAAGGTGCGTTGAGAATGACAAAAGGAAAATTCACGTAACTACAAAGAAAGCGCAGGAGCATATGAATGCCAACTGTTAAAAAAACCATATAGGTTTGCAAAAACCCCCCCAAACCCTAACCACCAGAACACAATCAACCCCCAACAAAAAATAAAAGAATAAAGTAGATGTGTATGGTTGTGGTTTTTGTATTTCTGACTGGCCCCAATGAGACAACAAGGCAATTCTGCAGAGTGCTCTGTAAGGAGTGAAATCTGAGGAAAAAATCTAAAATAAAAAGAAAAGCATATCTTAGCACTCTTGGGTGCAGAATCAGTTTACAGGGGAAGTGAAACCAAACCCCTGCATCTGAGTACAGCCTCCAAAAATGTTGAGGAGTATTTAGTCTGGGTTTAGGCCTAACTTCAGATTGGATGAAACTCCAGGTTATGTCCCAAAGCTTGCCATTATGCATGATAATTAAAGGTAGGTGTCAGGGCTTGTTGTCTGTATTTGTCAAGAGAAGATGAAGTGAAGGAAACTCTTCTTGATGCTCTCCTTAATAATGAGATCTGATTTCAACACACTGAGGCAAATATTGCATTTAGAGACTAGGGCAGGAACATTGCTGGGCACCAGACTCTGGCAATTAGGCTGGATAACAGGCAGTTTCCAGTGAAAAATGGCCAGACATTTGAGCTGCTGGTTGATGAGGGGTGGGCTGAAGATGACTGTGGCATAAGAAGAGGGGAGGCGACTAAAAGGTGTTAATTCTTGGCACAGATAGTGGCTGGGCATGGCACCACTGTTGGACAACTTGTTGATGGGAATCATGAAGCACGTTGAGAGAAAAGACATCAGGTAAAAAAACTGCCTACATGTTTCTTCTGAGCCTCCGAATAGGTTTGGGGTTTTTATGAATGTTGATGGTGAGTTGGCTGTACAACAATTCTTGCTTTTGGAACATGGAAATGTAAGACTGTATCACTTCCTGCTAATATGCTTTACGTTAAGTAACCTTTACAAATAAATAAGTATGCTAATACATAAGTGAATGGCAGTTTCCCACACTGACCAGCTCTCCAGGCAGGGAGACAAAAACATGGGTCAGTCTTCACAGATGTCGTTCAGTTAATGTACGTGGGTGATCCTGACAGATGTACATTAGTTTGACTAAAACTTTGGAAGCTACTCTGAAATCCAAGTGTCAAGGTTAATCCTGTGAAATGCGAGGTATCTGTAAAAACAGAAGTGAGCTATTTCTCAGCCGAGTTCTAGCAATGTTCACATCCTGGGCTGGATGGAACGGCTGCAGACAGATTTCTAACCATTTGAAAAGGCTGGATAAACTCGTGCATGCTAGCTCTGCTTGCCATAGGAAGCTGTATAGCATTTTCCTACATGCACAGCGTGGTAGATGCCCCAAGGAGTAACTGGAAGCTCCTGTGTTGTTTAAGTCAGAGGGTCCAAGGGCTTGCAAAGGCTTAAGCGAGACCTCACTGTACAATGTATTGGGATGGCAAAAACTTGGAGCCTTTCAGCTTTAGGATGAAAATGCTTCTGATGTGGCCGTCTTGCTTGCTGGCTGTGGCAAGGAGCAGGTTATTAGCTGCCCTGCTGCCTGCACTCCACCGTTTGGGTTGCAACATGCCTGGGCGGTGGTTGGAGGGGAAGGAAGCCGAGCGCCCTGTCTCTGACTTTGCACCACATGTTTCAGAGCGCGGTCGTTCACTCTCACATTTTACAAAATCAATTTCCATTCTGTCATGGTATTTCACACATTTGCGTTCTGAATAAGTTAGAGAATATTCTACTACTTACAAAAATAACTTTAGTTTTAATTTTTCCTGTTATATGAAGAAACCTATCCATACTTTATGTTACAGATGGAAAAACTACATATGGAGAAGTCAGATCTATTAATTAGTTTATAGGCACAAAGTCCCCTAAAGAGTGCCATGAATCCATGTGTTATTCTTAAGAGCTGTCTGAAGTACTTGCACTGAATAATTTATTTCAATTTAGCCCTGTTTCTGCTGTTAATTATCCAAGATCAGATTTTGCTTTTTGGAATTTTATTGTTTTGGGTTTTTTCCTTAACAATTTTTCCCATTTACCTAAATTCATTGAAATGCTCTCTGAATATATTTCAGCCTACTGAAGTATTCAAACTATCAACACTCATTGAATGTGTTCTGTTGTTTCTAACGCATGATAGGATGATTACTAACTTCTGTTGTTTTTAATCTTTCAGTCATTATTTAAATCCTAGGAGAATGAAGAAAAGGGGAGGAAAGAAGAATTGGAAAATCAGCCACATGAGAACTCCAAACTGTGTTACTACTTATTTAATCTTTGAGGACTGTTTCAGGACCCTAGCTAACTAAGAATGTGGCTCTATTGCTCTAGGAAAAGAGGACCAAACAGTATCTTCCCAGTGCTATGTGGCTCTTTGGTGTTGGAGAGAGTTAGGCAGGAGCATGTGGTGGGATAAGGGAGCACCATTTCTATGCTCAGCCTTGGTGACTTTTCTCTGAATGCAGCAACTTTAGACACCACTGTGAGATCCTTTCAGCATGAGAGACAAGAAGGACCAGGACAATAGGTTGGGAAAGAGTTGGGCAAACAAGGGTGAGGTGGAAGAATGGCAGTAGTTTGCGGCTTGTGTTTTTGTGAATTATTTGACTTGTGAGGTTTTAGTTGGCCTGTTTATAAAATAAAACCAGCAAAATGTATGGTCTATTTAAACCTTCACACAACAACATAACAGGGTAATGTAAGCTATACTCTCATTGAATTGCTGTTAATTTGCCTGCTAAATTAGATTTATTCACCCTCTCTGTGCAAAAATGCTTTTTCAGCATTTTTGATGTATCTGCTATTGTGTGGTGTAGTAGTTATGGAAAAGCTATCCAGAAAAATGAAATTAAACTCTACTGAAATCTGTAGCTCTTTACCACTGTATCTTTTATTCTGCTAACATTGCCCTGTGAAATACTGGCAGCCCTGTATTAGATAATGTATATGTTAATGGGCACTCACCATCCCAGAGCACAGGGCCAGATCTTATGAGGATCTTCAGACCCTTGGGTATTGGATATATTTGCTGTTGTTCTCCAGGGCAAAATGAAGTGACTGATGGGACTGGTAAGACCACTGGTTGCAGCTTTAGCAATCAGAATACCTTCTAAAACCTGTCCCTGATCCTAAATAGACAAGAAAAGCAAAGAGGACTGGAGAAAAATGTCTGCAACTGTGTCTCTCCCAGAGGGCCTCAAAGGAGAAAATAACTTTCCCAGAATTAGCTAGTGAATCTGAAGCACCATTGGACTCTGAATGCAGCTCTTGCAGTATATTGCCATAAACACAGAACATAGAAATGCTTTTGGACAATGAATGGGAAAAAGGGTCAAAAATTCAAAGTAGTTCACAACTGTGTCTGAGAAAACATTTGCAGACATCCTCTTACTCATTCCTCTCTGTCAGTTAGCAGTAAGTGTTGCATTTGGGACTCTGTACGAGCTGAAAGATTTATTTAGCTGTATATGATTTATTTATTCAGGTAACTCCCTCTGGTACTATTTAGGTAGTTGTGCATTTTCATATTCCAGTAAGTTAGTAAAATGCAAGATGTTGATGCACAACTGGAATGTTAAGCGAATAAACTGTGTTGGGCCCCACTTTTGTTGATTAGGTCATGCTTTAATTAAGTTGTCTGTATGAATTCATATCTCTTGCTGGACATTAGGACACGCAGCAGGATCTTAATGCTGCCATGATTTGGCACTGGAACTTCTGGTCTACCGCCAGTCCTTGTACACAAAGACTTTGTTGATAGAATTGCGATAAGAGCTCAGGGGAAGATAAGGGCTGTGTTTTGGCCCAATGGCTTGACCTTGCTCTTGTTGATCCAACAGCAAGAGTCCTATTGATTATAAAGTGATTGAGACACATTAATACATTTTCGTTGTGGTGAGCTGTGTGCAGGCAGATGGGAGGGACTGCTGGTGCTGATGCTGAGTGCAGTTTGTTGATACACAGGTGTCTGTTCTTGCGCGAATCAGTCCTTCTTTTGGCACGGCAGCTTTATGTATCCGTGTTTTGTGTGTGAACGCAATGTTTGTCAGGCACTTGTTTGGCAGTCCTGGAGACAGAAGTTCTCTGTGCGCTGGGTGTCTGCCTTGGTGGTGCTAATTCCCAAGCTATGTTGCGCTGCTTGCCTGGGTATCAGAAGGCAGGCCCGAGACACTGGTGAGTGTTCACCAGGCCTGTTAACCCCATCAGGCTGTAGCCACACAGTTGAGTTTGGTATTCTCATCACCTAAATTCCTAAATGTACTTCTAAGGCACACTCCCTTCTAACACAAGCTGCCCAAACATCTGTGGCGAGACTAAGGAAAACATGGAGAAAAAGACCCGAAGATGAATATTTCAGCAGAAACGTGGGAAGGAATGCAATGTAGCTCACGCAAAACCTTCTGTAGTGTATGCCATAAATTAACACAATATAAATTTATACATATTTACACCACATAGACTAAAATATATAAATCCTCAATACTCAGCCTTCTGTAGTAGGTGTAAGCAAGCAGTCCATATGTTTAGCTGATTTCTGAGGAGCTCTAGGGAACAAAATGTATCTTTATGGAACTTGTGATATTAAGGAGATTATAAACTAGGGTAATCAGTGCAGTTCTCAAAAAGGGTTGGATTTTCTGCAGGCTGAAAACAAGCAGGCATCTCCTGATTTGCTATCTGAGGCTTTAATTCAGCCAGGTGCTAAAATATACATGTAACATTTAAGTGCATGAATAGTCCTATTGATGTTGAAGGCCCGAAGATCAGTCTTCACTCGTTGGATTTTCCTGGCTTTAGGCTGCATGAGTCCATTTTTCTCTTGAATTTGTGTGCTTTCATTGCAAATACAAGCTTGTAACATCTCATTAGGTAGCAGGTGTTTCCTTTTCCACCATTTCACACCGACTATTCTAAGTCAGTAACATGTTAGCCCCATTTTGTACAGCTGTACAGCAGAGAATTGAATCTCTAATGTTTGTCCTGTCTCTTGCTTTTTCAAATAAGGAGAGAAATATTTTTGGTATGTTTAAGGTATGAGATCTGAACTCCAAATGTCAGGATTTTCTTCCCAACTATACCATAGTTTCCAGGGATTAAGGGGAATGACATGATTCATGAGTAATCATTTGTGATTTCTGTGTCTGAAATGTTGGGAAACCCTCCATTTCACAGGACTGTGAAGAGAGGGAGAATGAAGGAAAATGGAGAGAAGGAAATGGAGAAATTGTTTGTAGGGTTTATGATAAACTGTCCTGTCACATGTTCTTTGTTACAGAGACAGTGAGATTACTTGCAGCCTCTCATTTTGGTCACCTCCTCATACAGGTGCCTATGATAGCCTAGATAGTCTCTGGAGATGGAAAGGAGCCCTTCCAAAGTACAGTTTTCTGGTGCTGCTGTACCAGCACACTTTCCACCTCACACCAAGTTTCTACTTCTCCAGCCATTAAAAAATGCCTCCAAAGGTACCTTATCAGGCCTGGCATCTCCAAGCTACACCACCAAGATGATGTTCTAGAAACACATGATAGTGTGCAAGCACAGAGGGGTGCAGCCAGGGCTTAGTGGGGACAAAGGTCTTCACGCATGTGCGATGACTGTGTCCAGCTTTGTGGCTCCACTGCTGGAAGAATGTCTTAGTAGAAATATGAGCAGATACCAGCAAAACTAGAATAGGCTGGGTTTCTGCCAGCTGCTGTACGATGCTAGTTTAAACTTCTAAAAATATCAAAAGCTGTGCACACTAAAGAAGGACTCAGAACCTCACCTGCTGGGCCATCTCAAAAGGCACATCAGTATTTCCTGCAGTGGTATACCTCATTTGGCAGGGTTGCAAACAGCAAACTTCTCATCACCTGTGACTCCCTGCAGTCAGGGGTAAGAACTGAAGACCCAGATGTCCTTCTCAGTCACTCCGGTAATAGAGGCAGACAAGGACCAAATGGAGGGGATACTCTTCATAGGTCAGAGCAACCCACTCTGCCGTTCCTTCCAGGCCACGGAGAAGCAACAAAGACTGCCTTTCCAGCAGGAGTGCAGCCCTACTGAGTGTCCTAAAGTTGCATCTTCTCCTGATGGAAGGTGGAAGGGTGGCTGGAGAGAAGCAAAGGCAAGTGGACTTTGATATATTGTAAGGAGTATCTGGCAGCCAGAAGTTAAGCATCAATTAAATTTTGGGCTTTGAGGGAAAGAAGTAGTCACAGAAACTCCCTATTTCATTGCAGAAGGTGAACAATGGCCAGTATGCTGAAGAGTCACAAGCCTTTTTGTTTGCAAAGCACTAGGAGCCAGTGCCACTTCACATCACAAGTCTAATTGTCTGTGTTGCTGATGGCCAGTCATGATATGAGATTGCAGCACTCAGCACTGCCCTGTCACCTCCCAAAATACCTTTTTTTACCTTTCCTATTTGTCTATATGTAAGAACATAGCCCTGTCCGTCGGCATGTGTACATGTCCAGACCAATTATTATGGGTGCACTGTCCACACAAGCTGAGCTGACAAAACGTACCCTCCTGACTTAGGGGACTTGCACCTTGTTGGGACTGCTGCTGGTGATGCAGCAGAAGTGAAAAACTCCCTTTGCATAGGCCTCTCTCCTCTTCCTTGCTTATACCTATTAGCTCAGAAAAGTGCAAGACATTTCAACAGGTCTGGGAGAAATAAGGCTTCTAGTTGCTCTCTCCCTTTGTCAGTGTTGAGAAAAAATACAAGCCATTTACTCCTTCATAAATATATGGGCACAGGACCTTAACTGAACACTTTGGTTTTACTGGTTCTTTATGTGAACATAAATTTTGCTTTAACTGGAAAGGAATCAACTAGAGATATGAGAAGACTGTTCAGTCTTGTTTACTTTAGTTCATCCTATCTGTAAATTTATATTGGGCTTTGTGCTATCTGAACACTCCTAGTCTGGTGTTGTCAGCCTTTGACCTCCAGTGGAACTGCTAGCAAAGATGGTCACAAACTTGGAAATTGTTATGAGGCAGAGATTTTATCCCTGCCAGTTGGACTAACAAGCTTGCTTTTATGTCAGCACTTAAATGAAGCACATCTGGTATCTCTTTTGGTAAGAGTCTGACCAATAGAGATCAATAAAGTATGCTTATTTACACATCATCTTATGAATCAGTGATAGGAGTGGATCAGTTTGACACTTCATGTCTAAGTGGATGCAGCCTCCTGAAAGAAAAGCAAGAAGCACCCAATGAAAATGCTAGAGAAGGCTAGGGTAGTGTGTCTTTTAAAGGTGTTAAGGCAAACTAGTTAACTCTTTTATGGTTTTTTTTCATAAGAAATATCTTTGTTGTCACTCCAGGGGTACTAATGGAGTCTCAGAGGAATGAATTTCAACCTTGCAGTTTCAAGAGTTGGGCTTCCAACCGACTATATGCAGATGTATTTAATCTAAATGTTGTTCTTACTGGAATGAACTCCCATTGGAGTGATTCCCGTCTAGTCCACAGGGAGAACCCAATGTGCAAGTGTGTTCCCACAATTGACCCAACATTAAGTGTCAAAGGATAAGACCCAGCAGCATTCAGAAACTCTCACCCACGTTTCCCTTCTGCTGCCCATCCCTTGCCAAAACCCAAGTGCTTCAGCATGACTGATACCTGTGTTTTGTTCTGATTTGCTGTTCCGTTCTGAGGTAGAGTGGTAAGCAGCATGAGTTTACATGGAAAAAATGTGTTTTTACATTGTTTTTCTTTAGTAGCATTTCTCCCCGGTGTTTTGCTCTCTACAGTTATTACTGTATTGTTTGATTACATTGCCCTTTTTTATCCCTCAGTGCAGACCAAGCATGCTGAAAATGAAAGGCAGCATGTAACCTTCTGAAGTCACTAATTGTAGTACTGCAGGTGAATTGAATAACAGGCTATTGTAAATTTTGGTCTGAAGTTCTTTCCTGTATAAATTGGACAACAGCAGGAGAGAGAACAAAAGCTATTTCCTACCTGATGTTCTTGGAAACCTGTTCCCAGTTCTTCATGGAGGACTGCTGCTGTACTTGAATATATTAAAATAGGGACACATGAATGACATTGATACTCTGCAGTGGAAGTGGCTGAGCCTTTTGTACTTCTACCATTGCATAAGACTTATGATAATCTGCTTCTTTCTCTAAATGGAAACCCTCCAGGGAAGTTTTGTGTACTCTAAATAGCATCTCTGTGTGATCAGAGACTTGGCTTCATGTGCATGTAATGCATAATAGATAAAGTTACAACAATATAAATGCAGATTAGAGGTTATTCAGTCAAGGCAAGCATATTTTGGGGGTGGGAGGCAAATTATAAAAATGCCAAACAATACAGTATTGCTGCTATCCTTTCTGGCAAATCTCCATATTTTGCCAAAACGTTGTTATAATTTTGAGCAGCAAACTCATAAGTACCTGTGTCTAAACCATTTACTGCCCTTATGTGTATACTCAGCAGATAATCACATTCACTTTTCTTTAGCCTTGTTGCATTGAATGTCATATAGCTATCTTGAAGTGATCTCAGTGCTGAAAATAGTCTGCCAACAGAGATGGATATAAACTTTCAGAATAATATTTACATCCTCAAAACAATGCATAAACATTAGTTGATCAAACCCATAAGAAGCACTGGGATACTAATAAGTAGCCTTAATCTGTTTTCTAGAGTCACACAGCAAAAAGGCCCCCAGCCCTTTCAACACAGAGATATGTTTCAGCTTTAACTTTAGCAGAGTCAGTGGCCTCTTAGTTGGGTAAATAAATTACATTTTTCTGGTTGTTCCAGAGATCATCAGAGAATTGTCTTTGCATTGGGATTGTCTACATTAAAAAGTTAGTGTGCATGGTGCTCAGATGGAAACTGATAGCACATTAGCTGTGTGGACTAATTCTTTGTGTGAGTGCACTGACAACTCCCTTTTTAGTGGTAAGAAGGTGATGCCAAACGGATGCTCTTAGAGGGGCATCATCAAGCTTTGTCATCTTGCTGCTGTTTCTGTCTTTTTGTGCAGATGAGTTTTCTTTTTATCTCTATAAACTGTATGTTGGAAGAACCAATGATACACTTCATGTATGGTTGTGAACATACTGTAATGCGTATGGAGGAATAAAGGTAATTTCCTCTCCTTAGATGAAAATTAAGGTACAGTTCTTCAAGAAAAAGATAAGGAGAGAGGCTTGCTTGTTACTATCCTTAAACACTTCCCTTTTGACCTAGTTGATGTTTCAGAGGGAATTAGCGGTTTCAGCAAGAAACCACTTCCTATTTCTGGATAAGAGGCTCTGTAATAGGAAAACAAGTTATTTTATGACCAACTGCAAAGGAACACATATCCATTCCTGCAGCAACACCGGATGGACATATTTTGTTTGACCCTAACTACATGACGCGGATTCAGGCAAGTAGTGAACTTAACAGTGTTCCCTAGGGATACCTCACACCGAGCTCCCATTACGAAATCCTAGACCTGGAAAAGTGCAAGCCTCAGCATTAAGTGTAATCAAGGACCTGCCTGTATGAGCACAGTGTGCTGGCTATGGGGAGATATATAAGGTATTAGTTTTCTCTGTTTAAAAAACTTGTGTAATTTGTAATCTCAAAAAATACGCCTTTTTTTTTCAGTTGAAATTGGTTTTGGCTTTGTTAGGGATCTTGCTGCAGGATAAAATCTAGGCACATCAGCCTCAAAACTTTGTCTAAATCAGGATTTCATCACAGAGTGAATTTCAGGTTTTCCTCTGTTCTGTAAAAGGCTTTGAGTTCTTACCTTTTTACCAATTCTGTCATGCTATTAGAGATTGCTAGATGAATTGATACATTTGTTATCTTTTTCAAATTTACATAAACAACCTTTAGTGGAGCAAGAACAGAAACTTAAACACACATCCTCTGGCCACTGGCTAAGCTGTCATTCTTTATGTGCCCTTTAGCTCAAGAAGCAGTTAAATGTTTACAAGTAGCTAAAACAAGAGGCTTCACTAGAGCTTTGGATTCTGCTACTTAGAGCAGAGGCAGAAAATTGAACTGATGAGAGACTAAAGCAAGCGGGTGGTTAGGGCTCCTCTCTGCTAGTGAATGTGTATTTGCACAAAGTACAGAGGAGAGTTTGAGGGTACCCCAGCACAGCAGCAACAGATGGTAGGTCAGTGGCAAGGGATGCTCCCAAATAAGGAGTCGGTTGTCTTTAGGCAGAGAAATGAATTATCTTAATTGCTTGGGTATTTTATAAATGGGGTAATTATAAGTAACAGTTTTGTGAATAATTAGCTGAAATAGGATACCCATAGCTAGATGAAACTGCCTGGTGAGCTCAGCATACGTTTGCATATACTTTGGAATAATCCAAGCTACACTCATTGGTCAATGTGTTACTTGCTGAATTCCTTACCTAATTCAGGTTTCATCTCACTTTATGGTAATTTTGTGCATGGTAATATTTTGCCCTTCTGTGTCAAAGCAGTTTAAAAATGAAAGCAGGAATCTAGAATGGCCTTGAAAGCCCTTCATACATGCAGAGCCTACAGCCAGTGCATCTGGTAGGCTAAGTTCTGCCTTCAACCACAGCTCTTTTCTGGCCTCTATAGGAGTCTAGGATTTGTATCTTGGAGAAGAATTTACCAGTGAATAACCACCTCAGTCATGCCCTCTGAGGTTGCAACAGATGTAGTCACCACAAAATTGTCTTCACAGGATACCAGGAGCCAGACAAATGAATGCAAGCCCGGTTTGCCACTTAGAGAGGCCAGACAAGAGTAGGGTAAGTTTGAGTTAAGAGGCTCTTAGCACCAGTGCAGTCTTGAATGATGAAGACAATTACAAAAGCGGGGTTTATTCATGCAGGTATAATTGCTGTGTGCTTAAATCAATTTTGAAGGTGGAACTTCAGCTTCTAGGTCTTGTCAGAAATTTTCAAAAGAACCTGCCTCTCTGAGCTACTGCCAGTTTCCTATTGTATGCATACACAAAAATCTCATTTTGCATCTTGATAAGCTCATGGCTTTAATAATGTCTCAAGACTGCAGGTTTCCTAGCTTATTTATCATGCACTGAATAAAAAAATTCCTTTTGTTGTTGGTAAATTCACTGCCTTTCAGTTTCCTTCAGTATCGGCTTGCTTTGTATTGTCTGAGGAGATAAAGGGGAACACGCCACTTAACCTTTCAGCATCATTCTCTGCTCCCTTTTTAAGTAATTTTTGTATGCCTGTAATACTGTGTAACTTGTATAAATGCTACCTTTTAAGAGAAAATAATGAAATCTCTCAGTATCCGTATAATGAACTCTCTCCATTACATTCCACTGCCTAATAACATTGTGGTTTTTTCCATTGAGGGATGCCTTATTCGGTCGTTCTGACAAACTGCTATTTTCTTGTAGCAAAATTGTTCAACATAGTGTTTTTACTGTTTTGTCAATAAGCAAAGGAAATAAAAACCTTATGGGATTTGAACAAGAACATTCACACTCCGTATGTGAGCTGCGTTTGAATTGGAGTGTGGTGGGGAAGCAGAGTATAGTATGCAACCTGTTTACTGAAGTGCATGCCAGCAAGTGAGATTTCATTCCCATTTGCTAGGATCTCACTTTGGACCCATTTTCTCTCTCCTTTCCTTTGCACTGCTCCCTCACAATATCTGATGCTAATAGCTTTTTTGTTTTAATTGCTGGTTTTGGACAGAATTTTTTTCTTTTAAAAGTACTCATCCTAACACTGGACTTCCAAGATTAAATTATGCAGTATCTGCTGTAACAAAATGATCTAGTAAGACCTGCTGTTCCTTGGGGAATTATCAGTCAATTGGAAGCTCAGCAGCAGGAAAGAGGTGGATCTATCTCTGAGCTGAGTACTTGAAATCTCACTGAATTTAGGCCATGTCTACAACTGAATTTCAGCTTTTTGGTGATGAATTAATGAATGGTATAAAACTGTGAATTGGAACTATTCATTTTTTTCTAATCACATGAGGAAAAGGTTGAATGCAGGAAACCTGAAATTGATTCAAGTGACGCAGTGTTACATAATACGTATTAAGCCTGTGGAAAGCATTGCCATGAGTTATCCACAGATGCTTCTGAGGATATAAAGATCATCCAAAACTGCCTTAGATAAGATTTAAACTGTTTCAGGGGACTGAGAGTTCAAAATGGAATAAGCCTTCCGTCGATTATATGCTGTTCCTATGCACCAATTATTCATTAACTGACCACGTCAGGTAATATTACTTGCTTGTTTCTGGCCACTCATTGGAAGCATACCAAATAGAATAGATTTTATGCCAGTTGTCTGCTCTGATGCTGCAATTTCTGTGTTTCCTATCAATTGTGAGTTTAGACAAGTTCAAATTATATTAATTAGTCTATTTTGATGTCAGTGTTCCCTATCTGTTGAGACTGACACAGCTCCACCCACCTATTAATGAATATGTTAATTAACTCATAATAGACACCTAAATATGGCTTTGGAGCCAGGGAAATAGTGACAGCTGATGTCCCTTCAGGGCATAAATGGTTTCTCACTACAATCAATATTCTCCACTGCTGAAAATGCTTCTTACTTTTTTGGACTTCCACTCACTTAATTCTCCCTCCGGCGGTTGTTTATAATACTGAAGTGCAACCAAGAGTTCAAGCAGAGTAGCTTTAAAAGCTGCCTTAATGACATCTATAGAAAAATCATCCAACTCAGCTTTCATCTTCAGACAGAAGGTCAGAGCTCACAGATTTTGTCGTTAGGCAGCTTCCATTTTGATCCCCGTTCTGCCTCCTCGCCCCATCTAACCAGTGGGTTAAAAGGCTACTTAAAATACCCAGTTTATTTATTGGTGCATCAGAAGTCCCAGAAACCCTAGGGATCCAGAAAGTATAAAAACAATGTTTCAGTGTTCTCAGTTCCAGATAGACCTGTTTTCTAAAGCTGTTTGTTCAGTTTCATGGGAGGACAAGCCCTGTTTGGAACTGATATTTATGCTTGGCCCAGAAGGGCAGGACAGGGTTTGGGGTTAATGTGGTTTCAACAGGAGACTTCTGGGTGGGCTCTGGATTAGCACACTACAGGCGTGGGCACAGCCAGAAGGTGGGCTATGCTTTGGGTTGCCATCTCTCCAGCATGTGGTCCTGTTTCTGCGGGGTACAGTGATATTCCCTCTGACTGAAAGAAACTTGCAAAAGGTGATGAGGTGGCAGGAAAGGAGGCCATAGCACACATTTTGTTCCCTTTCACCTAAGTCACAAAAGTACAGGAAAGCAAATATAACCAGGGCAAGGTGGGCATCATTCTGGCCAGAAGCTGTGTGTGGGAACTTTGCCTCATTGCATCTAGCGCTGGTGATCTCATGGAAAAATTTTCCAACATGTTCACATGTCTTGGACTCAGAAATTTTGTTTTCAGAGAAGTCTTAGGCAGTCTCAAGACCCACTGACAGAGATGTAGGCTAAATTTTTATCCCTGTTATTATAACAGTTCTGATTTTTCAAGAATGCTGCACACACACAATATCTAGCTCCAGAAACTTTAGCTGTAAGGATCCCTATGTGAAGTCATAATGCTATGTGCAGCAAGCCAGCTATGGCTTCCCCACCTCTGGATCCCAGCATCCTTCTCTTTGCTTCACACTTTGTTCATGCAGTCAGTTCTTAGCATCTATTATGACTCTAAATTCAACTACCCTTCATGTAGCTGTAAAAAAGTCTGTGGAGCAACAGGGCTTGTTGCTGTATGACTGGGCACAACTGTGATACAAATGCCGTGTTGGAGGTATGTAGAAGATAAACAACAGTTTTTCTGGATGTTTCTATATGGGAAAATTCTAGGACTGGCAGCACTGAAGTTATTTACTCATCACAAGCTACACTACTCAACTGTATTTAGTGTAGCCTGAAGCAACCACTCTGTCATGGGAAAAGAGGTGTTAATTCCATTTCTGTGCCACAGCAGCCCGGGCTTTGAACAAAGGCACTGTGTACACTGAACTGTGGAAGCTTACAAACTTGTAATTAGATGTTATACTATTGACAGTTATTTGGGTGGGGTTTTTTTTTTGTTATCTGGTTTGGATGAGACAAACTTGTAAACGTAAAAGTTAACTGGTAACTGAGAAAAGGACCCAGAGATGTGAGTTTTTAAAGTCTGTCAGTGACCTTGATGGACACACTGCAGAGCTGACATTATGTCTGAACTGACAGCTAAAGGTGAAGGAGCTGCAGATCCATAAGATGTGAAATAAGAAAGAAGATCCATTCAGGACACTTGAAAGCCAAGGAGTGCCAGTGAAAGGAGCCAGGCTTTCTTGGCTGATAGAGGCACATTAATTGAGGAAGATGTGTTTGCTTTAGGGCATGACCAGTCAGACATCAAGCAACACATGATTTCTCATTTGGAGGAGGAAGGGATAGCATTAAATGTTCTTCACAGAGGACAATGGAAACCCTTGTACTTGTGTCAGACCACAGTGGTATTGTTTAGAGCAGGGAAATGTAAAGACCTTGTTATATCTATTTACACTTGATGTTAAGCTTTGGGGTATTCTGTGTGGAAGATGCTTTTGGTGCCAAGGAGCAAGCATTGATTTCAAGATTTTGGCTAAATAGACCTATCTGGGCAAAGAGACTAAAAAAAAAGAAAGTAGGATGAGATGATTGCAGTACTAGGAGGAAGAGGGAGCCTGGGAGTCCTGTGTGGATTACAGCAGAGGTAGGGCTCTCATAATCCACTAAATATTTGGGCTGAGTATTTCTAGCAACAATTGTTTCTCCTTTGGTGATTCCAGCAAAAATTGCAATACTTTATGGTTTAAACAGCAAAGCAGAATGCAAGAAATCTGTATGCCGCTCTCTGGAGAAATTGATGGGATAGCATTGTTTCTTTATGTACTGATCAGTTCCTGTTCAGGCTTTAGCTTAAAATGCCCGCACTTAGAGCAAAAGACATTGGTCAGGCTGCAGCATTAAGTCAAGAAAGGTGCACCAGTCTGAATACCTGATCAAGGACACTAATGTTTGACCTTTTCTACAAGAGAGGAAGAGAGTGAGTCAATATAGATCAGGTAGCCAAGCAGCACCCAAGTTTTGTCAAAGACAAATCACACACAGTGAGGATCTACCTGATAGAGGAAGACTGTAGGGCACTATTTGTACACAGCAGAGAATCTCACAAAGGCAAATATTAATTCACTTAGTTATTTTTTTTATTATGACTAAGAAATTCCAGGCCAGCTGATGGCTTTGTTCACAGAGAGAGTTTTGTAATACCTCTGACCACATTTAAAGTTTTTGTAAAAGAATGCACATAAAATCCTAGAGACATACATTATTCATGTGGGGTATGTTGCAAAGCCACAAGATGGTGAAATTTTTAAGACATTCCAAAATAAATGAAAAGCCTAGATACAAAAATACTCTGAAAAAGGATTTGTATTAACTGAGAATGCAAGAACTTTCATTTCTATCTATAAGGATGTGTGCATTATTCTTGATATCCAGTTCTATATGTATCAGCTGCATAGACAGTTATAACTTGGAGCAGTCTTTCGTAATGTGTTTCTCTTTGCAGCCAATCCTGTATCCTTAATAAAGGCATATAAAGGGGAAAGGAGAATTTGTGATGAAGACAGAAATCTGCTCAGACTAAAAAGATATAATAGTCCTTTCTGTATAAAAATGAATTTATAACATACTCTGTGTGTGTGGCTTATGCTGTAAAATAGAATGATTGTAAAAACTCTGTTTGCATCAGATAATCCGATAATCAACCTATTCTGAAAAGACTTACTGTAAGATTTTTATGAGAGATATTGGTATGAGTTTTGAAGAGAAAATTCAGGCAAAAGATTGTCAGATGCGGAGAGCACTTGTATTGAAAGCAAAATCTGTATTTTGTATCTCTCTATTTTAGATTTGACCAAAAATTTGGATCCATGTAAAACTGAAGATATTTTATAAATTTTTCATCTTGACTCTTGCAGCTTCTGATCAACAAAAAGTCAGAGTTATATGTCTGTAGAGGTAGGTCAGAATCATTTTTCTGACTTCTTTTGAGTGTATCTGGGAATTAGGGTGGTGAGATTCTCCAAATTGCTTAAAGAAGTATTTGTTAGTAAGGAAAGCAGCAATTCCAAACGGAAAGAATTATACTCCATTTTTCTTTGTCTCCAGAAACCACTTCCTTTCTTGAAAGAATTGAAACAGCCAAAAGGCACTAGTGACCAAACAGCATAATTACAAGTAGAACTAATTACACAAATTAATCTTCTGAGACCTACTGTAGACATGGGGAATACGTATGAAGTTGAAGTCTGTATTCCCAAAGTTCAGATATGTTTGAGTCTCTGGTTTTGGCATAGGCCTGTCCTACTTCCAACTAACTAGTTTGGTCATGTTTTCTTTGGATACTTCTCCCAAGTGTGCTTTTTCAGTATGACTCATGCAGGATAAAGCAAACAAGTTTGGAGTGTGTGAAAGCAAGCTTCCGGAAGAGTACCAAGTCAAATTGTACAAATCCTAGACATACAAAAAGCCTGTTTTCTTTGCAAATCCATGTAGACATTCTCAGGATGTGGCAAGGCCTACAACTTACTGATTTTTTTTTCTTTTGGGGTCTCATTAGACAATGTATTGTGCATTGCAGAGAAGGGTGGCTTGGAAAAGATCTGAGAGAAACACAGTAGTTAAACAATAAATGAATCAGGAAGGGGGGAAAACTGGAAATTTTTTAATAACCCTATTGCAGCTATTTTGGTTTTCTCATTTTTTCAGGTAGTAGGGGAAATTTATGGTGGCACGCAAAATGAGCCCATAACTGAACATTTTAATGCTGGACAAAATGGAATTTCATTGGCTTTTGATGCCGTTTCTCAATTTTGTGATATTCTAAATGGTGAATGCCATATAACATTTTTTTTGGTGTCTTTTAATTGTTATGTAGTGATCAGATACACCTCTCAGTTGTTTAATCAAGAAAATATTAGTGATGTTTTAACTTTCCATTTACAACTTACGTAGCTGCAAAGTTCTAATCCTGCTATAAGCATCTCTTAAATTCATTAAAGGCATCTTAAAACATGATATTAAATTACATTTAAGTAATGGGGGTTTGGGGAGGAAAAATGTGTATATTTTTATTAAAAGTATATTGATGTAGTGTTTGTAGTCAAGTAAAAGCTATAAAAAAACACTGGTGATTTTATCCTATTCTATGATACCAAACCCACCAATGACATAGCCATTAGGCTATGAAATGTTCCCTTTATTTTTAAAATGCATCATTCCTCTCTCTCTCTCTCTGTGGGATAATCAAGAGTCATGGCTTCTGCATTTGTTAGTATTCTTATAATTTTGGGAGTGTCCTCCCAGTTAATTGAATACCTTCTAGCAGTGCATGTCCAGTGGAAGAAGAGAACACACTGATTAGAAGCAATTCTTGGGGTCTTTGTTGCATTTTCCTTAAAGCTTCTACCATCTGGGATTATGGGACTGAGGAAGAAAAGCAATGATTTAAAAATTGGGGGGGAGGGGGGAAGGCAATTTTTAGTCCCCATGATTCTGGTGAAAAAGCTCTGAAACCCTTCAAAATGCAGGAGGCAAAAAATCAAGAACTCAAAGCTCCAAACCTCTTCTAATTTAAACCAGTCTCATTATTTGAGTCAGACTGCTACTCATGCTCATTGGGTGCTTCAGATTACTGGTTCTGAGGTTTTCTAGGTTGTATTTTTTTATTATATTTATGCTATAAATTACTTTGTAGCTTGTTGGGGTTTTTGGAGGTAGGAGGTTGTGTTGTTTACATATTGTGGATTGATTGTGAACAGTTTCCCAGAGAATATTCAATATCTGAAATTTCAGCTGGGTTGATTAGCTGTGAATGCTCACATATGTTGTGTGGCTTTGTTCCAGTTCGTGGATTCAATGAGCATAACAACTTTGGCAGTCTGGATTTTGAAAAGTACTGATGGTATCTGGAAGGCACCAGTTTTCTTCAAGTCCCGTTGGCAAAGACACAGAGAGGGACAGGTCCCATTCAGGGACCTGGATGGAACAGGACATGAGGACACTAATGACACTTCCCTCTACTTTCTCAGGTAGCTTTACAGGTTCTTTTATGGCCTGGGGAATACCTTGAGCAGCAGAAGGGGTTGGTGCTGCCACTTGCTGCTTTTTTCCAAGGCTTACTCACCTGTCAAAGGTGAAGCTCCATGACTGAATTTAAGCAGAAGTAGCAGTGGGATGCAGTGGAACTAGGGAGAAATGCGGTCATGAACACAGTGCGTTTCTGCAGATAAGGATTATACTCAAACCCTTTAAGCATGTTACTCTTTGAACCTAGAGAGCTGCATTTGTTAATTTTCTTTCTTTGGCATGATTGGCAGCATATCTGTTGAGACAAGACAGAATAACAGCCAGGGAGAGATTTGGTGGGTCAGAAGAATAGGCAAGCAAATCTGTCCAGCATATGGTAGTCTGAATGTTGCAGCACACAGCCTGGGACAGGCACTGCTCTCTTAACTTCCCAGAAATCCAAAAATCAGTGCAATTCCTTTAGTCCAAAGGAACAGACATTTGGCATAATGGGTGGTACCTAACAACTATAATCAGACTGTTTGTGGATGTATTTCCTTTTCTGGAGCTTACAAGCACATGCATTGGTAAAGGGTCTAAATGGTAAGTAAATACGTTCTAAGAGAGGGCAACCAAGAGCTTCTTATTAGAATCGGCAATGTTCTCATTTCAGTGCAGAGCTAGTTGCATTTTCTTTTGTTCTTTCAACAGGTTAGTAATTACTGTTGCAGTAATTAGGCTTGATGGAGAGTATATAAGACAATAAATGGTTATTCTGTGCAGTAGTGGGGGATATTTGGTGCCAAGCTTATTATTTTCAGTCAAAGCTAATTATCTCTATTATAATACATGACTCTCTTCCTTGAATTATGAGTGGGAAACTGCTGAATAGATTTTATTTCTTTTTTCAAAGTGCCCTGAACCATGGAGAGAAATTAAAATTAAAAACAATGAAAAGCTTGTTAGACAATGAGACGACTCATCTATAAAGCTATTTCTGATAGATTTTTTTCCCTCCTCTCTCATCTGCAGTTATATAAATATCAAATGCTTATCAGGAAATAAATTGTTGCATTACACACGGTACGGGTATAAAAATTTAGTTCCGACATCAGCGAAACCACTTGGGATTCAGTGGATGGCAAGCAGGGAGCTGCATGGCTAGTGGGGTGCGATGGCACTGGCTGAGGGGAGCCGTGAGGTTGCCCCTGGCACCCAGCTGTGCTGCCCACAGCCTCGCCGAACTCAGTGAGCAAGGGATTTGCAGATGTTCCTATCAAGCACCTTTGAAAATGACTGGCTGCCCAGAATAGGCATCTGTTTTGCTTGTGTTTAGGCCCTGCCCTGGAAATCTGAGCAGGGAAGCAATGTCAGCAGGGATTATACCCTCTGGCTGGCTTACCTCGAGCGATAAGGCCAGCAGAGAGAGCGTGACTGACTGGTAGGGTTTGTCTGCTCGGTAGATGCTGTCCTGTCATTGATTAATAATGCAGTCGTCCCCTGCTCCCCTTACATCATGGTTTCAATTTGTAGCAGTGACAAGGCTGATCACCCTTCCGGTCTTAGCCGGCTTACAACACGTCCTGGGTTTGCTTTGCCCCACACATCTGAATCATGCTGTAACTTGACCCTCTGACTGGTGAAACCCGTAGTAGAGCTGCAGCTCACTGCCAGCGGCGGCGGCCGCAGCTCAGCCGGGCTCCCAGCACCTCTTGTCCCAGCCCTTCCGGCCTCGTGCCCGAATTGCCTTCCCGTGGGAATTGGGGAGCGAGGCTGAGCGGGAGGAGGTGGTGCACAGCCACGCTTTGTCTTAACGCACTGACAGCCACCGATAGCGTGGACAGCTGGACCCAGGAGCTGGGAAGCACTCCTCGGTTCTGTGTTCGCAAAGCAGTCATTGAAACACCCTCTTCAGGCTCTGTCGGGTGATTGATGGGGCAGTGGAAAAGGCAGCTGTTTGCTGTTGCTGTTTGCTGTTAAATGTAAATGCTCCTGTGTTAAGAAGGCATGGGGCAGGGAAGTGTGTGTGCAAAGCTTCTGCCATTCCTGCTTTCCACATAGACTTTTTCTAATTTTTAGAAATTTTTATTTTAATTTAATTCCCTACAGAAGAGAATCAGTAAAGCTTTCCTGCAAATTTACAAGGCAGCTTTCCTTAGAAATTCTGTAGCGTGCTTTTCCATGTGCTACACAACAGATGTTTGAAGCTGATCGGTGTCATGTGTTGCATTTTGCGGTACTTTAATACGTGCTTTTGAGAGACAAGCAGTACAAAGAGGAATCGAGACTCTAAGATGGATATAATTTTCACAGTGCTGTCTTTGGTTTCCCCAGTAAAACCACATCAAACTATCACTGCGCTGCTCATCTGCAGTCTAGGCTAAAAGCTGCTTGACTCCCATCAGAAATTTCATCCTTTACCTGCACACTAATTTTTTCAGCAGTCCCTTGCACCAGACAAAAGCTGTTTATTGACCTTATAGATTTTCATTCTTCTCATAAACTGCAAATCAGACTTTCTCAGTTTTCTCTGGTAGCACCATTGTTAAACAGAGGTGGTGTAAGTGGACTGCTGTTTTGATGACGTAGGTGTTATTCATTTAAACTTATGGTGCAATACAATCAAATTCAGCACGATCTTGTGATCTCTCTACAGGGAACTTATGTGGAAGATTACTGTGTCTGATGTTCATCATTGTGCTATCCCACATCTTAGTTGAGGTCAGTGATAGCATTTCAAGAGCTGCCTCTTAGAAGTGGCTAAGCTGAGCCATAGCAAAGATACCTTACTAATTCACTTTCTTGGTGTCACTGAAAGTCCAATTTGATGGAAATGAAAGGTGCTTACTACCAAACTCTTTATAGATCCAATAAGGCCATAGCCATATATTCAGTAAGAGTGGCAGAGAATTAAAAAATAATAAAAGAGGATGCTGTTCAAAGGTGGTGGTTCAGATTTTTTTTGTATTGTCCCTATCAATTAAGGTAGTCAGTGGGTGAGTAAGAATTCACATGTGTTAACATTTGGTAATGGTTATTTGCATGAAAGAGGGTGGTAAGATAGGGCCTTAGAGTGGCTTTTGGCTAATAGAAGCTGTGTAAGATGTACTAATGCTACTAAGAAAGCATTAGTATGTAAAGTTAAGACAACACAGTCAGTTATACTTTAAATTGCATCAAAATAGGAACATTAAATATTTATCTGAGATGCAGGAGAAGCTTAAGCCTCTTGACTTTCACAAGGCAAATATATCTATAGCACAAACAGATGAAAATAGAGACAGTTTTCACATAATCAAATGTGAAGCACTCACTCCTTCATTCCTTGGCCTGAGAATCCAAAATTTAGTAACTAAAAAGTAAATATTGTAAAACACAGTATTAGCTGATTAGATCTGGCAAGAAACAAAACTCCAGACTAGGAACCTGCAGTACCAGAGAGGAGGAAAATCCATTAAACATACACAAGAGTAACTCATAATGCTAATCTTGTAGAGATGTGTCTGTAACTCAAAAAGCCAAACTAACCCATTTACAGCTTCTGACATCTCAATAGAACACCTTTAGATGCTATTAGCCTATTTTTGTTTTACGTCTCTTCTGTAGCGGCAACTTAACTGTTTTAAAGTGTATCTCTGTGGGAATTGATGGGTTTTATTATGTATGTTTTTGTACTTTAAGAAGGAGAATGATCGATTTTGTTTATGCTTATGCTTCTTGTTGTTTGGCTGTGAGACAAGGTATCAACACAAGGGATGAAGCATGACGTAATGACTACAACTTAAATGAGAACACTTGTAATACTTGCTTTATGCTTGTACTGATCAGCAGGTATCAGGGCATAGTCAAATGCCATGTGTGTTTTCTTTCATGTTTACAAACTGGCAAGCTTAATGGATGGGAAACTTTGACATTTCTTAGCAGTTTCTTTTGCCCTTGAAATCAAAGCTGCTAGTATTGTGCTAAACAACTTATGATCCACTGAAAGTCAGTGGAACAGTTTATATGTCCAGTTTGCTTAAGTATTCCCTGACCTGATTCTCCTCTGCTAAGGGTGTATTCTCCTTGTTCCAGTCTTTCTCCACAGTTTCTAGGACCTGGGATTCCTGAAGGTCAGACTTGCTATGAGACGCAGGCAGTGTTCAGTACTTTGGCTTTTTCCATATCCTGTGTCATCAGGTCCCCAGTCTTGTTGAATAATAGGCTCCCATTTTCCCTAGCCTTCCTTTTGTCACATATGTACTTAGAGAAGCCCATCTTGTTGTCTTTGATATCTTTCACCAGATTCAGTTACATTTGGACTTTGGTGTTCCTAACTTTGTCCCTTTGTCCTCAGACAATGTCTTCATATTACTCTCAGGTTATCCATCCTTGCCTCCACCCTCTGTATGCTTCATTTTTGTGTTTGAGTTTGTTTAGGAGCTATTTGTTCATCCATGCAGGCCTTCTGACATTTTTGTAAGTTGTTGGGATGGACCTCTCTTGATCTTGGAGGAGATAATCCTTTAATATTTTCCTACTTCCTTGGGCCTCTCTTCCCTCCAGTGCCTTATCCCATGGGCCTCTTCCAAGCAGACCTTTGAAGAGGCCAAAGTCTGCTGTCCTGAAGTGTCCAGTATTTTGAGCTTGCTGTTCACCCTCCTCCCTGCCCTCAGGATCCTGAACTCCCCCATTTCACGGTCTCTTCAGCCAAGGCTGACCTTAATCTTCACATCCCCAATTAATCTCTCCTTGTTGATGGGTATGAGGTACAGCAGCACATTTATCCTCATTGGCTCTTGTCATTCATGCTCTCCAGAAGCCCCCTGGATTGCTGTGTTGTCCCTCCAGCAGATATTGGGGTGGTTGAAGTCCTTCGGGAGGACCAGGGCCTGCAAATGTGATTATACTGTGTGAAGTTGCTTACACTGTTAGGACAATCCAGTGAGGGAATGGAAGGAACGGTACTGATGACAAAGAATATTTATGTTAGTCCAGAACGGTGGAAATACGTTCTGTCTTGCATACTGCCCTGCCAGCTGAAAAGGTTACTGCTAATATCCCTCTCCATACTGGAGACATTTTACCCACACTAGACATTACTGTCCCCTACTGACTTGTGGCTCAGCATCATGGGGACCACTTAAATCTGTCCACATCAGAAAAAAACTGAGTGAACAAAGTCTAAATATTTAAGCATTTTCAACTTCACTCATTTTGCCTGAAGCACACTCGCCTACTAGCAGGTCAGCTTGCTGTAACCTCTGGCAAGGGTGAGAGGCAGCTGGAAAGATCATCATCTTCAGCTGGCATAGATAGGTCTGTAAAAGGACTTCTGTCTTTGGCTTTTCTCCACTCTAGACATACTCTGCATATGACTAATTTGTTTTTTAAAAGAAACCCACAGAACGCTTACCCAACAAATTCTGCTGCCACAGCATTCCTGCTGAGAGAAGACTGAGATATGGCCTTGTCTTGGTCTGGGAGGTGAGAAATCTGATGATGTTTGCAATTATTGGTCTAACCTGGGGCGGGATGGCCAGTCAAGTATTATACAAAGCATGAGAGAAATGCTGCTCAGAAATGAGACCTTCAACATTTACCCCTGAGCCTGCCTCAGTGTTGAACAGTGGAATCATGAGGAAGAGACACCATTTGAAGAAGACAGAAAATTAAAGAAGAGTGAAAATACTGAATAA
This sequence comes from Atrichornis clamosus, assembly GCA_013400975.1. NCBI lineage: Eukaryota > Metazoa > Chordata > Aves > Passeriformes > Menuridae > Atrichornis > Atrichornis clamosus. Next base: position 39,939 of record WBMZ01003407.1, on the reverse strand, counting down.
ACTGCAGTCTGTCAAATGCAAGCATGAGAAGACAGACGCTTTGTGAAAGGGTGTTAAGCTGTTGCTCTTTTCTTTGACTGACAAGAGGTGCCACCATGACCTAAAAACTTTATTCCTGGACCCATGCAGACCAGAAGTGCTAGTTTCTTCTTCTAACTTCTTGACTAGGTGCAATTTGCTGAGATTTGCCTTAAGTTCTTATAATTTATATGCATTTTAATTTAGGAAAGACTTGGACTCCATTGGTGGGACCACATCACAAACAGGGTTGATAAAAATAGACTCAGCTATAGGAGAACTCCTTCTCATGTTAAGGCAACACCTGGCACTGCTACACGGATGGCTGGATGGACAGGGGCTACGTGAGGAGTCTGCAAAATCTAGTGTAAAGAGCTAGACTCCTCTGGCAGAGGTCCATGACAAATTGCCAGAGGTGAGAAGAGAACCACCCAGGTATGTTTAAGCTTTACACTCTAGGCAACTGAGTACAGGCTCACACTTCCAAAATATACTGTTGGAGAGGAAAAAAATCCTTCAGTCTCTGATATCTGTGAAAAACTGGGCATATTCTGACATCCTAGCAGCCATACTCCCCCTGCTTTGCTCTTCTGCTTCATGTTTTGTGGATCATGAATGCCACAGGTCTCAGAAGTTCTCTTGCAGGTTTTTCATTGTGCACCCTTCACTGTCACCCCCACATCTCACAAGGCTGAGTGTTTTATCAATATTCCTGAAATGCTGTATTGTAAGCCAGAGAATGGTATGCTTTTTTTCATAATCCAGCAACTGGATCTTAATTCCACACTGTAAGTCAAACATGCCGAATGGTAACAGCAGTTGAGGAGGTGCCTTAGCACACCCATAAGATGAAGAAATCAGATATTTCAGAGTTGGAAGTTGCTTTTTAATAGAGTCATGTGGTAGTACTAATGACGGATATTGTTGCAGTTATTAAATACACATTCTATAATAATGGAAAATAAGCATTAAAACGGTCTCATGTGAACCCAAGAACCAATGTTGTTATAAGAGTGAGAAATAAAGGGAGAAGCAATAAGTATTAAGAATTCCTAATAAGCAACTGAGTTGTGCATTTCTGGATGTGTTGGAGATTTTCCACAGAGATATTTCCTATGGAAAGAATTTATGAATCAAAGCATGAGAGTTGTCCAGGGAAGATTGGTCCCACATAGATACTGTTGCTGTTTTAACTCATCCAAATCCTCAAAACTATTCACTATGAACAGATTGTATTCATAAGTACAGGAAGCATTTGCATTTAGCATAGCTAAATTAGCTGAAGCAGAAATGAACACATTACATGTAATGTTTAACCAGAAAATAGGATAGTTGTATGGTCATTTAGAGGGAAAAGATAGAGCAAGCCAAATTTTGTTCCTGGTTGGAGTCATCACAGGTGTGGAACAACATTGTTCATAGGAAAACATGGCTGGATTCATTTGCTTTCTACTTGCATTGGCATTCTTGTCAGTTATTATTTCCTCTTTATGCAGAAGGAAGAGCTGAAACCCACATTTTTATCATCATGGAAAACTGGTAAGACTATTTACCCCGAAGGGACCTATCTAGTATACATTTGAGGAAAGAGATACACCACTTACCATATTTTATTTTAAATAATGCTACCTGGGAATCAGTATATTTCCCTTCTCTCTTTCCTCTTCAAAAACTCCCAAGCAAAACCATTCTTAGAACAACTTTTGACTCAAGACTGTGAGGTTACGAAGCACCTCTGCTCTTGTAGAAGTAATTAGGGTTAGAAAGGTTTGTGGATACCTTTGCATTCTGAGACACATTTAGCAATCCACATCACTGAAACTCCAGACTGGAAAAAAAAAGGACTTGGAATTCTCTTTTAATTATCTTTCCTGGAATAGAAATCTTGCAAGCTTCTTATCTGTATTAGAAAGGTTGTACATCTTTAAATTTATTAGATAAGACACCTACACTAGCAAGAAGATTAAGGATGGGCAGAAATATTACCAAAGTTTCATAATGCTTATGCAAATAATTTTCATCCAGAAATATCCTGAGTACTGGGATCCCTGTTGCTTCTCAGCTTCATCCTGGACAGATTCAGTGAAGCTCGTCATGTTTATGACCAAAACTTTGGAAATGCAAATATACCTCAGGTTAGACTTTTATGAGTTAAACTCTTTGTTTGTTTCAACCGGTATTCCCATCATTACATTTGTTGTCAAGTGATGTAGAGAATCGTGCTGAAAGGCTCAAGTGACAGAGAGCTGGGATGTGTTGAAGTTGCTTTACCCTTGCTGAAGCTGGGAAGCTGAACTCTGCGGAACTTTGGTTCCTCAAACACCATGGAGCTGATCTCGAATGACCTTTTTGCTGATCTTCCCAATGAAGCGATTTTTGGGTGTGTTGTCTGAAGGGCTGCATCCTTTTATATCATTGGGATATCCATTAACTTCTATGGTAGCAGGAATGGTTACCAAAGCCTGAATAACTTTTCCATTGACTTCAGTGGCAATACCTGGCAGAATCTGGGTGTGATGTTTATAGTTTAAAGTCTTCCTGGGGTAGAAGCAAATGCATTTCTCTGATGCTGTCTGGGTCTGGTATGTCAGTTAAATTTTTAATACCCCTTTTGTCACCACTAGACATTTTCACTCAGAACTGAATATACCACAGATTTTTACTGACTGGGACATCTTGAACACCTTGGAGCTATATGGACCCAAGCATATGCTAACTTCACATTAAGAGGAGTCAAGGAGGGAATATTCCTAGTGTGGTTCCTCCCTTCCTACAATCCCTCTTGCACTTTGATTTTCACACCCACCATGTGAGCTAGAATAGAGTAGCAGTGCCCAGTTTCCCTTGATCTGGAAAACAAGGTGACTGGGACTGAAAGGAACACTGCAGCATGTGCTCTTATGGTCCCCCACCTCACATTCAGTGTGGCTTTTCACAATGAGGTTCTTGCATGCTGACACAGCATCCTGAAGTGTTTACTGCTGCTGCAATATGTTCTCTAAGGCATGCGACATCATTCAGTTCCTCAGGTTTCTCACTCCAGCATCTCTCCAAGAGGAAAAAGTGGAAGTCTGATATGGCAGTGTTCGATTACTCTTGCTGTACAAGGTGCAAGCAAAACATCTACCGTTAATCATGGATGTTTTAAAACCATAAACTTGTCCATATTCTCTAACAGTTGGGGAAGAAAGTTGATCTTTCCTGAAAATACTGAAGCAGATGGGAGCAGTGTGAATGCCAGAATAGCCCTACAAATTCTCCTAACGTGAAACAGTTTTGAACAGTTCAGGACATCTGGAGTGAATATGGGAGAGGGAAATGAAAAATTTCTTGAATGTACTTAAAGGCCGGAATAGAATTACAGTGGCACAGACATGCAGAAACTCTGAATGAAATACACACATGGATATGGCAGAGGGCTTAAAAGGAAGTCAGCCTGCTAGGAGCAGAACTATTTTTAGTCTCCTAATGAAGAAAGCAGCTGTATTTGAGAAAGTCAGTCACTCACTGCTTGGAAAATCAGCTGGAACTCTTTCTGGGTCCTGGTGTTCTGGTTGTGAGAGGAAAATCTTATGTGTAAGCTCTTTCAGCCCTGGAGAACCTTAAATGGCAGTCATCTTGGCTTTTGAAGCACAGTTGGGAGCTTCTTGGGAACAGATTCACAGACTTCTGTTGGAGCCCATGGTCACTCTGTGGTGTTCAACCACTCTTGGAATGAACATTTCTTCAGGAGGCAGCAAGGATCTGGCAAAGTCCTCTGAGATGTGCATTGAATATAACATTGAATTCTGCCTTTTTTTTTTGTTCCATGCTGTGCAGTTTGTTATACAACGTTTATTTCCATTCTTAATTTCCCTGAAGCTTTGCTGGGGTGCAGCAGGCTGTCTGGTTCATTGTAAAAGCCCAGTTTTCTTTTCTATATAGTGTTAGGTATGGGAATGGAAGAGAGGCACTTTATTTTATTACTCTAGTGAAACTGGAATTGTGAAAACTCGCTGATCTTAATGTAGCATCTTCTTTGTATAGAATAAGCCCTTTTGTAAGGTTTCTTTGGTATAAAAGAGAGAGATGTCTTTTTCTGTCATATTGCTGAGTTAAACAAGCAATCAAAGTGAGTTATGTGTATCCTGGCTGTGACAAGAATGGACAATACTTATCACCATGTCAAAACCATCGAATGTGCTTGCTGGAGGTAAAAGAGACAGCTTGATTTTTCCGCTGGCTTGAGGAACCATTTCTGAACGAGTTAAAGTAGATTCATCATAAAAGGATGAATTGAGAGAAAAGGGATTTTAGCTTCAAGCCAGTGTCAGGGAAGCCTGACCACAGCCATCTGCCTGAGATGGCCTGGCATTTTTCAATGAGAGGATGAGATTAGTAAGGAGGGCAGCTTGGATTTGGAAACCTGCAAATGATCAATCAATTTCAGTCAGTGGTCATCTCCCCAAACCATCAGGGCTTGAACAAGGTCTTAAAGGTGAGAGGAAGGCAGAGTATTCAAGAAGAAATGCCATGGAGAGGGAACTGGGACCTGGGCTTCATGGGTATCCCTGCCCCTGGGCAGGTTTGCCAGGCTTCTTCAGTCACTTCCAGCTCCCAACCTTGCATTTGGTCTCTTTAGAAATATGTTTTTTCTCGTCTGTCACATGCTTTAATACATGAAGTGTCTTACACAGTAGGGAACCATCTTGTATGTAGGTACTTGAATGCTCAAAATTTGATGTTCTCAGCCTCTTCCCATTTGCTTGTCACCTGCTGTGTGTTTGCAGAAGACTATCCCTCTTCTGATCTTCTGGCACTGTTTCTTGTCCCTAAATCTGTTTCTGCTTGAGTAATATAATTTTTAAAAAATAACCTCAAAGTATTGAAAAAAGGGAAGATCATTGACTGAATTGCATAAGGGGCAATTACATGAGTATTTATTCTGGCATCAGTCTGGCAGCTTGGGTACAGTGACCAGCAGCTGGAGAGGGCTCAAGAGCAGGAGCCTCTTTGCTCAACTCAAGGGCAGCAGGAGCAGCAGGTCTGACCACAGCCTTGCTTTCTGACACAAATACCTGAAGTTCTTAGTAGAGCCTGTTTTGCATAAACCATTTCTATTTTCCCATTACTCATATGTCCCTTTGTTAATAACATAATGTAAATAATTCTGTGCTGGATTTGGCATTCATTTAAACAGGTGTAACACTAAAGCAGTCGTAATTGGTTTCGGTGTTCCCAGCCTTCTCTCCGGCTGCAGTTTCCAAAGGAGTTTACTTGGTTTCACTTTTGAAGGTTCATTATTAGCATAATTCCCTCATCAGTCTGCTGCTTTTCATGTAAATTCACTTTTATAACTTGGTAGGAAGCAAGATGAAATGTTTTAGGCTGCATCCTAAGGTTATTTGAGTGGCCAGTGTTTTAAATGGATGGGATGGGAATTGGCAAGAACAGGTTTGTGATATTTAGAGTCTTCAGGAATCTGTGTAAAAATAAAAAAATGCTTATCCTGATTCTGTATACATACCACATCCAAAGAACACCTGTCTTCTGCCATGTGGGCCAGCTAATTGGTTTTTGATCTATTTTTACTCTTGTTAGCTGAAAGGCAATTTTTTGGTTAAGTTTCACAGAAAGCTCTAGAGCTGTTTTTGGGGTTTGTAGCTGTGAAAAATAGCCATGGTTCCTTTTTTTTAAAAAAGCATTCTCAAGGAATAATCACAATGATTCAGAATGCTCCTTAAAAAAAACCAGAAGCACGTACATTTTTCATAGCTACACGTCTCTAAAATGGCTTTGTGGGTTTCTTCACATATTCAGGAAAATTTTAAAAATAAAAAGGAGCAAATCTATCTCTGAGCTTGGCAACAGCTGAAGTTTATATTTCACAAGTATCTGAAAATGGGTTCCTCCCCATTTGCAGACACAGATGCCAAAGTTTTAAACTGACAGTGCAAAGTTTATATTGCAAGCTTTGTAAAGGCGCAAAGCAGCATTTTTCTGCTCTGTGCCAGTCCTGCACTTATGCATGGCTGGAATGAGACCTTGTTGGACAGTTATTATTATTATTGTTTATGAATTCCTAGCCTTGCAGTCGTACAGAACAGCAAGTCAGCATTGTTGAATCAGGAACTGTAGCCATGAAAATAACAAAAAGGTTGCCCCTGCTGCTAAACTTTTGGCAGTATTTTGTATTCCATTCTTGTCTATATTAAAACACAGAATGTAGTGAATGGGCCAAACCCTGAAATCCTTATTTGGTTATTATGAAAAGAGAGAGCAAAGGCTGTGATTCATTAGGAGGGGGATGAATAAGAGACTGCAGAGAAGGTCTGTGCAAGGTAGTTCAGAAGCTTCGGTTCCCTTGTCTCATAACCCAGCAACAAGGGTTGTCTGAGCACAGCAAATGGTGGCTTTATCACAAGTAGTGCATTAAATAGTCCTCACGCTGAGGCAAACAGAGGAGTGATGTAAGGAGGTGCCTGCTGCTTATGTGATATGTCTAAGCATGTGTGTACAGGGTCAGTGGGAAAGGCCAGGTAAATGCAAGCCTCTGCAGAGGTGACTTGGATAGAACTCATAGCAAGGGATGCTCCTGAAACCAGCTATTTCAAAAGATTAATTTGGAGGGTTTCTTGGTGTTTTGTTGTTTGTTTGTTTGTTTGTTTGTTTTTATGGGAGCATAAAATGCCTAGGATTACCTATTATCTCAAACAAAAAGGGTACAGGAGAGGGAACAAAACCTGTTGTTCCAGCAGCAGCATGGTCACTAAGTGTAGGTCACTAATCCCGCTTCAGTATTTTGCTGGAAGCAGCAGGAGTTGCACATATTTGATTGCATCATCACAGTATAGTCCCACGTGATGGTGGGTTGTGTTGCTGTAATCCCACAGAAATTATACTTTGGCTTCAATGCTTTGGCCTGTCTGAGCATGACTGATCATTATCTGCTCTTCAAGATTAGCTGAAAGTGCCTAGCTAAATGCTCTGGACTTGGTGGAAGAAGAGGATGAATCTGGGGAGATGTTGCACCAAAAAAGACTGCTGTGTTTATTCCCTTGTGCTCCCTGGCATAAATGGAAAAAGGAGAGCGGTACAGAGCTTGGCTTGTCTGCTTGGGATATATTCAGCTACTTAAGTCATGGCAGAGGCCACTACAAGCACAGTAATCAGAATTTCAGCAAAGGCCCGAGAGTGTTGTAAATAATATTGGGGTGACAGTTTTTGTTCCCTTCTCTCCACTTTTTACATTAGATGCTGAATGAGTTGCACATGCAGGTTCGGGAGGGGGGTGGTTCAGCTGCTCTGCCTCATGCTCCCCAGCCCTCCCTGATCTTGTGTCCCAGAGAATCTCAAAGATAATTTTAGTAAAAGGCTGTTCTAGGTGCCCTTTGGCTCATCTGTTTACAAAGTCACAAAGTCTCTTCTCATTATTTTTCAGGGATCAGAGGGGACAAAAGTTTAAATATTAGCTCAGTTATTTAAACCCTGTGGCAATGCCAGTCTGCTTGGCACATAGTGTTGCATCTAGTGATAAGATATTCAGTTGACTGATGACCCTCACAGCGTTGTAAGAAATATGCTGATTAATTCTCTGCGAGGGATGGGAGGGACAAAGCGTCTTCTACATTTTATGACAATTGCTAATCAAAAAATCTGCCAAAAACCTGGGCTCAGAGATCTATGCTGTTGCCCTCCAGCAAACCCTGACTTCCCGGAGTCTTCTAGAGTATTCCTAGAAAAGCAGTACTGCAGATGAATATTGAAATAAAGGAAGAGTTCTCCAGTAAAGGTTTCGTGCCCAAAAATATTTTCTGGTATACCATTACATTTTTGTCCACTAGATGGCTTTTCTCCTCCTGCCTGTGACTTGATAGAGCGATTGAACTTAACTGAATCTAACCTATCTAAAATGATATTACTTACAGCTGAATTCAGATGTTTGTAAGACTTCAAAATTTGTAAAATTTTCTATTTACATAGAGCATACAGGGCATAGATATCCTGTGATGTAAATTTTCGTACATGGAACAAATCTTCCATACGTTGGCACAGAGAAAAATGCAAGTTAAGATGTTTTACCAAATTGCCAGCAAACAATTTTTGCTAATGATATGAAATTATTAAAGATCACGGAGCACATTCTGTGGTTATTAAGTCTTTAGCAGTGACACTGAAAAAATAATGTAAATTCTCCTAGACCTTATTTTGGTTTGGATGGGCATTTTCAGAAATCAGAAACACAGAAGTTCCTCCCCTTACCCACCCAGTCTGTAGTATAATATTAATTAAGGATGTTTGGAACCAAATTTAGGTTCTGTAATCTTTAAAATTAAGTAGGACAGATGGACAGAACTCTGCATTATGTGGCTTAAGTCAAATCAAATGGCTTGCCAAAAAAAAATGGTGCTATTTACATTGAGAAAAGTCTCAGGTTTAGTGATTGTGTGAACTCCACTGGCCACTGATGAGATATTAGTAGGGATATGCCTTTCCTGTTGACTTAACCACATGGATGAGATAGTGGTCAAGAGAAAAGTACCCTGAATTAGTATAATATGTGGTATTCAGGTTATGATAACAAAAATATAATAACACATCCCAACAAGCATTTTATTATTATTTTGTATTTAGTCTCTTAAAACACATAACATGGTAGGATAAAAATAATCACCAGGCTGATGTTCACCATTTCACTGAAGAAAACAGAAGAGAATTGGTACAATTTTAAACGAAAAAAACCTGTTCTCAAGACACGTACTTACACCAACAAGTCTGATGTGAGTAAATGCACTAGATGAAGGTGAGTGAACAGCACTTGGGATTTGGGGGATTTCTGTGAGGAAGTTACTGCAAGAGCCTGCTCGGAGATGCAGTTCTTCCTTTTTAGCTAGTAAGTATTTGTTCAGTGGGAAACTCTCATTTCTAGCTGTTGAACCAGAGCAGCTCCCTTTTTTCCTGTCAACTTCCTGATAGTCACGGGAAGAAAAAAGTAGTTTCTCATTTCAGCATCCCTCACCCTCCTCCTTGCTCCTCTGGAAGATGAAGTAAGCAAGCTATTTCTGTTACTCATCTTTTCCTTCAGCATCCTTCCTTCAGGATCTTTCTCTCTTGTGAATCATTCCAGTGCCCATTCCTGTTCCCAATTCTAGCTTTTGCAAGCTTCAGCTTAGGGGGTTGTTGGGTTTTCCCTGCACAGTATGGGGCCCTGCTGGAGAACAGGCTGAGATCTTAGTAATCTCCATCAGTGGGTTCTGGCTGGCAGCACTGGGATGGAGAAGCAGAACAACCACTGAAGCTCTCTCTCTACGCTTCAGAAGCCAATGTCACTACAATTTGCACTCAGTTTAAGCTTGGGAAGGCAGTTCTTGCTGCCCTGAAGTTTGTTTTTTATTTCTATTTTTCTTAACAAAATCTTAGATTCTGTGGGAATTCATAACTGAGACCAGTGCACACACTTGCCAGGGAAATCTTGCAACTCCAAAGCATATGAGTGGATTTTTAAGCCCCATTTGACTAATACCAGAAGGATTAGTATGCTATTTTGTTTGATGCCAACACAAGAAAACCTCATGTGCTTTAAACTGAAGGGTTACATTTACTTGGATGGTGCTGAATTGAGGTGATGCAAGTCACTGTGTTAAAAGCCCTGGTATGATCATGGCCCTGGGTCATGGAGATCTTCAGGCCGAGCCAGCTATTGTGCTACCTGTCATGAATAAATGGGGTGGAGGAGCAGCTCATGAAAGAGCTGACATTCTGAGTGCAGGAAATGTGAAACACTTGCCAATCCAGTGGTGGTCAGCTAAGCACTTTGGTTAGAAATGGTCAGGGGTAACACACAAGCCTAGATCTTTGAGCCTCTAACTACCTTCTGCTTTCAGTTCCAGCAGTATAAATCCATTGACTTCCCTAGAATTCCTACACCAGGCTTATTCCAATGCTCCCAAGAGCAGAGTTAAGGGAGCAGAGGTGAGTGGAGCAAAATTGTACTCTGCAATTTTGCTCTGCACACATTCAACCATTTGACCTAGTAGAGGATGTTCTTCCTGGCCACCAAGAACTGTGAGGCCACAGTGAACAATCAGTAGCACTGCAGGTGCATCAGTGCTGACATGGAAAACCTTCTCTAGTGTGCAAGCATGTGCATGCTACGGAACACGCAATAGTAACAATCCCATTTTGTATCTCCGCCCTACTCTTATCTATCTGCTGCTGATAGTCAGAAGAGACCATGTGAAATCCTCCAAGCCTAACTAGGATATTCCAGAAACCATATTAAAAATAATTAAACAGACAAAAAGCTTTAGCTCAGTTTAAAAATTGTCTGGGAGGTGATGTATGGGGTTCCTGACTCAGTGGGTATCTGGAACACTGTGAGGCCAGATCCTTTGCCAAGTTCAAAGGTAATTGGGAAGAGCCAGGTCATGCTACTCTTCAAACTTACTGCAGCAGCAGATCCAAACGCAATAAATAATAGCTTAGCACTCAGTCTCCCCTGTGCTGATCTTGGGGAACTTGGGATAAGGAAGCAAAGGTTGACCAAAGTCCCCTTTAATCTGTCTTCAATCTTAGTATTGACCAAAGATCTCCTTTAACCGGTGCCAGTTTATTAGAGTTCTGCAGCACTTGTTCCAAAAACTCCCAAACTCGGTCACAGCAAGTTCTCAGCTGGAGGCAGGCAGGTCGTGTACAAACCAGCTATGATAGCTCACAGTTCTTCTGTGCCACTGTGCACCTCTGTAAAGACCATGCTGAGGTCCTTTCAACTTCTTCACTAGGCCTTTGATCTCTGCTTTGTGCATTCCTCTTTCCATGTCAAAGAAAAACGGTTTTTACTACTAAGGAAGTCTGTAAGAGAGATGTTACTACCTCAAACATCTCCATTCTGTGAAGGGAATGTAGATTCAATTCCTTTTGTGCATCTGAAATGCTGCTGCCAAACCTGTGCTATGAAAGGTCAGGCAAAACATAGAAAGCTAATAAAAAATAATTGGTGACACCAGAGCAAGAAGATGTGCACGTCACAGATAAAAAATTTATTTCTGCACCGAACATAAAAGGGTTTGCCAAAGTTTTTGTCTGTGTTTTCAATTCAGACAGAGGTTTGCAATGTTGAAAGTAGCCACCCAGGTTTGATCTCAAGTTGGCCCAAACATGGAAATGACTCTGCTGACCTACCCAAGCACAGGAGCTTGGACAGACCTCAGGATTGGTTTTTCTCTGAGTAACCCCAGAGACAGCCCCCCCCTCCCACCTGACATAAGGGCTGTGGTTGCCCTGCAGTATCAGGTCAGATTTATCAACACAGTATCACCTTGCTATTGCCTCTTTCCTTTTAACCCTGTAGAAAGATTATAGCATTTTTTCTCTGAGTTTGATGTGATCTGGTTTTGCTTACACCCTGATGATCAACCATGAAGAAATTGAGTGGCATATACTTGTTATGAATTAGTATATGCTGTTAGTTAAGCTTTTGAATGTGTGTTTAATTTTCAGGTGGATGCATAATTACTCTGTGACCTGTTTAGCATTTAAGACTCATTCCTTTCAAACACTGGAGAAAAAAACAGGTTACATCCAAGTTGAAATGAAAAACACAAAAGATTTTTTTTTCTGTATCACTTTAAAAAGATTTCTGAACAAATTTGTTTCCAAAGTAGTTTGCTCTCAATCCTAAGATAACAACTGCCAGCAGCTGGCTAGGAGACAGCAAAAGTTAGCCTGAAAAGTAATAAAACTCACATGACCTGAAATTGTACAATACTGAAACCATTTGTAACCACAGCTAGAGTTATTTGTCATTCTGGAAAAAATAGTGAAGTGTCTGGGGGTTTTCTTTGTTACAATTTTTCTTAAAAGGGATTTTCTTTTCCAGAGTCAGCAGCAGAAGGAATTTTAGTTGGTTACTTTTTTTTCAAAGCTTCGTGATAACAAACAAGCAATGCAATTTTGGCAGGAAAGTATCACATCTCGTGTTAGAGAATAAATTGTTCCCTTGATGATGGACTGAGTGATAACCCTTCTTGAATTTATGGATTTTTCTGTATATTTGCATAGAAAGTCATTATAGGACCCTTTTAGCTGATAACAGTAGCACATCATTGCATGTTTCTGAATGTCTTACAGCTCCCTGGACAAGCTATTGATCAGGTAGGTCACTTCCAATGAAGCAGACAGTCATTCTGGGCACTCTTCCTTGGACAGGAGATATGCCCTTTAGCTAGTCTTCAAGGTGCTGTCTCCCCTTTCTTTTTGCATGGAGTGTGCTAACTTCAGAAATCTCTTGCTCCTTTCTGTTTAAGATTTCTAGTCTGACACATTGCAGGGAAAGAAAGAAAAGAAGGAAAAAGATAGCTTTTTAAATGGAGGAAAACCAGTCCTCTTACTTGCCAGATTCAAAAAAAGAAATGCTTGCCCAGCTCTGCTGTTTCAGTGTTGATTTCAGTGCTAAAAATGATGTGTGCCTGTTATATTGGAGTGGATTTCTCCAGAGAGCATATTTTCATTCAGTTTCATGTAACTATTGACCAGGAACAAGGTTAAATTGAGCCTGTTTAAAAATTAACCCGTTTAAAAAAAAAGATTACATAACGCAGTGGCACTCTCCAGGCAATCCTTTAGCTTTCTAGCATCAAGTCATCTCTCATGGTGTGCAGGCTGCGTTTAAAGGCAACGCATTCACAGCAGTTCCTACGCCTGTGAAGTTCTGTGCTGTTGCTTTAAACTGGTAATTTTCTGATGGTCTTTATATTGTTACCGTGTGGAAACGAGTATGCACACTCATTTCTGCGTCTATTTTCCTGGACACCATTTTCCAAGAATATACCTTGAAATTTGCCTGTTTTTAATTCCGTGCCCCTAAAACAGCTCAAGCAAGGGATACAGTAAAATGCAGGAAACTGCAAGTGCTTTAGGAATCCTCTCTGTCAACACAGCTACCTTCAAGGCTGTGTTTTGACTGTCAGAGCAGGGGAAGGTGAGGGAAGCATGTTAGGAAGCAGTAATCCAAAGCTGGTAGTAGATTTGAATCCCCTGGTTCGGAATTAGCTGTGATTCCTGCCGTCAGGAAAGCAGAGCTAAGTAAAGGTTAGATTTCTTCTCCTACTGTATTTTCATTCAGGTTAATATTTAAGCCGTGCTGGTGGCTGTGGCCAGGAGAACAGTGGCTGCTTGTACAGCTATAAATGGTAAGAGGCTGGGTCTGTAGGAGCTCGCCTGTCAGCTGTTTGATCCGGGCGAGCACCTTGGCTGCAGCTGGCCCCAGCCCGAGCGCTCTCGGAGCGCTCCGCTCCCCGCTTGCACCAGCTCGCTCATTGGTCGTAGCTATCGCCCTCCTCGCAGCCCCTGCTGCTGACAGGGTATCTCTCCTCGGCTGAGATTACTGTGTATGACCTACTTTGAAAATGGTGTGAACCAAGGTTCACAAATTGTCTTGGAAGGGTGCCACGAGTTTGGTGTGCAAACATGCGCGGTCTGGGAGGTTTCTGGCGCAGCAGTACTGGCCGTCTCCGTGTCCTTCCAGATGCAGCGCGCGTTCCTCTGCCAACCCCGGCTTCACAATCCATCTTTGTGCTCTTGAGTGCAGCATATTGATTTCCCAGGCAGGCCTGCTAGGTTAGAGAGCCTCTGGCCAATAAGTCCTCCATGCCTTTTTGCTCTTAAAACAGCTGAAGTAGTAATAAAGATGAATAAAGGGTTTCAGGCTGAGCTGTCAGCTAAAGCCTAGCAGTAGTAGTAGTAGTTGTAGTAAAAGCAATAGTAGTGATATTGGAATACAAGTCACAAAGGAGAGCTAAGCAGTGACATTTTGTTTATACAGTTCATCTGTTTACTCTAATCCGGTTGTTGATAGTGTAATGTAAACTTGCAATTACCAAAGCTGCTTTCCCTGCCACATGAACAGTGTAACCTGTATGTCATTCCAAAATACTGATAGAGGAGAAAATTCCACAGACAGGAACAGCCTGGAGAATTGCAGTCTGAAAGCTGTATGGGTCTGGGATTTTTTTTTCTTTTCCTTCATTGTCTTTCTTATATAAGCTCTGTGCTGCAGAGGAAAGTTTCCACAGACTCAGAAAGATCATATACAGTTTCAAATCTACTTGAAAGATAAGGCTTTTTTTTTTTTTTCCCCTCCCCAAGGCTAATATACTACATACCTACTCAGCACAGGGCTGCCTGTTATCTGATGAGATAATTAGCATCAGACACAAGAAGAAGCATATGTACCTTTAAAAGGAGCATTACTGAACGTTCACAGAGAGAGTTAAAGAGCATGCTTATCAGAGCTTTTCCATGCAGAAGACTTGTGCTAGTATTTGACTTTGGGTCAAGAAGTCCTTTCATAAATTAGCAATGCAAATGTGTTTTACTTTATACATGTGGAATTTAAGTGTTTGGGACAGCCACAATAGACCACTTTGGGGCTTTTTACAGATGTAACGTGGGCCAAGAGTTCTAACTCAGACTCTGAGTATTTTTTTATGTTTGTTTTATCCTCTGTAAAGACATCTGTTCTACATGGCTCTCCATCTTGGCTGCAGTTCAATTTTCACTGACTTCCATGAACTCCATTATGAAACCCAAGTGCAATCCTCTCTTTGCACCAGGATCAGCCTTTAACTCCTGAACACAGACCTGCAGCTTACAGATGTCCTCAGCCACCTCTCCCGAAGCACATGGCTATGGGGAGCAGCCACCACCTTGAGGAAAGTACACTTCATCCTCCATCTTGCCCCTCCTCTGCTGATTGAGTCATGAGCTCTTGAAGCCATGCTTTAGTAGTTTAAAAATAGGGAAAGCTGAGACAAAGACCTCTATCAGCTCTAAAAGCAGGACAACACCAACGCTTACCCTACCTGAGGTGGTATTTGCAGGTTGCTAAACAGCTAAAATGATCCATTGATCCATGATGGTCAAAGGGGAAGAGGCAAGACCTGAAATGAGAACTTAACGTCTGACATTCATTGGTCCTGTTTGTGAAGCAGCTGGCCCAAAGGCAGGAGCTCCTGTCCGAGCATGCTTGATGGATCTGCTGCAGCAAACCCTGCTGGCCTGACAGTTGTAATAATAAATCCCATAAACGAGCTGACATTTTGGCCTGGCAGGGTCTTTCATAAGCCTCAGCTAGAAACAATTATTTAACAAAAAAATTTAATAGATTAATAGTTTGCCTATGAGTTGTTACTTCTAGCATAGAAGGCACTACCTTGTTTTTAGTGGTGATTGTTGTGGAGCTTTCTGGGGGATGTGGTAGTGTTCCTCACTTAAAAACTGGGGATAGGACTCTGAAAAATGTGTGGTGGTGCCCTTGTCACTTTCAGCATTCTGTGTGACCATGCAAGGTGTGATGGCAACCAGGGAAAACTGGAGCCAAAGCAGGGGTTCAGTTCTGGCGCCTGTGACAGAGCTGCTGGTGAAGGAGAAGAGTTTTCAGCCTACTCCAAAGGGGACACAGGTTGTAGCAGATAGGAGCATCAACTGCACAGGAAAAACTTCTCCTCAAAATGTTTTTCCAATTAATTTCAAAGGAAGAAATGGTCACTGATGCAGGGAGGAGGAAAATCATTCCCACCTGATAAGTCTTGTTAGTTTGATGGAAATATCTGATGCATCAGCTCATTGTGCTTTGCTCTCTAAGCAATCAGCCATTCTGTTGAAGGAGCAGATTGTAAAAGGAATGTGGTTGGAGCAGTACAAAGCAGGTCAACACAATGTTTCTTTTGTGTTGCCTGTGGTTTTAAAAAACTTTTTGGAGTAACAGAACAGAGAAGGGAGAGAGAAATGCAACTACTGCCAGGCATGCTCAGCCTTCAGCTCCTGCTCTTGTCTCCCCGCTGTTCCTCCCAGAAATGAGGAAAGGCTTGAGCAGAAGACCTGAAAGACAGCCTGTGAGTACCAGTGACAGAAACATTGCCTGACACTGACATGGATGCAGAGTACTGCAACATACTCTGCCACTGCCAGATGCCTACTCATCTGACCTAACAGAAGGAGCTTAACGTTGCTTTATATACCTCAGTTAACACTACTCGCCTTGTCACATCTCTTATATGAGGTATTTTATGTCACAGCCTCTGCCAAAACATCCCAGGCACTCAAGGTAAATTAGGAGAAGAAACGTAACTCGATCTTTCCAGATTTGAGCAAATGGGCATGGAAATGGGCTATTTTGGGCTTCAGTAAATGGAGGTTATGATGTCCCCTTTGACTTGAATCTTCCATCTAATCTTCCCGCTCCTGTGTGGCATGGGAAGATTCATTCATGGATTGGTCTTTCAAAGAGTGAGATCCTACAAGCTACCAGCCAAACTTTAGCTGTCCTCTGCTAATCAGGTTGACAAAAATTAATCTCTAACATCAGCTGTGAGGCAGCCAGTAACTTGATCCCCATTACTGAAGTTTCAAGGTAGCGCAGGGTACTGAGACTGCCCTTGTAACTTTGGCCAGTGAAAAATGGTAGTGCATAATTTTTTGTTGTATCACTCTCGATATTTGATACTGTAGCTCATCAAATGCTGCTAACCTGTATGGAGAAACTGTGCATATCAGTGGAGGCTGCTTGAAAGCATTCTCTTCCTTCTACTAAGGTGGAGCCAGAGGAGTTACAAGGAGCAGTTGTTTTCCTGTTTCCAAACTCCTCATCTCTGGAAGCTGACAAGGCTTCTTCCATACACGTGTGAAACCATTGGAGAGCTGAGGAGACCACATGGTGAGCCACAGTGTCTGCTTTTCTGTAGATATTAAGTTTTCATATTCACTATGGCAAGCGTAATTACTGCCTTCCCCTAATTATCTAAGTAGTTCCCTGAAACAGACATTGCACTGCAGAGCAAGTGGCCAGAACTGAACTAGAAAGTCAAAGATATCAGTTGTGTAAAACAGCTGCATCAGCGTTGCTTAAAAATCACGTGTAAACCAAATTGACTGTGCTAGCTTAAGACCATCTGATTTGCAAATACAAAATCAGTTCCTATATAGATTTAAGCTTAAACCAAAACAGACATGGTTTAACACTGAAATATGAGAATGCCCCTTCTGTCTTTTACACAGGTTTAACCAAAATGGATTTAAATTATGTCTTTAGAAAAAACGGTATATTTTTTCCTAGCAGCTTAGACCTAGGTGATGATTTTAGAAGCAGAGGAGTGCTTTGAAATTCTTCCTTTCATAACTATTCCAGGTGCTGAGGGCCTTTGTTTGATCTTTGTTGCACCTCTGTGAATTTTTGGACTGTAATACTTGACTACAGAATATGCACAGAAGTAGGAAAGCTTCATCTCTGTTTCACAAGGACCAGACTGTTGTCTTTGCTCTGATGGTTACAGTGCAGCTGCGATGGTCCACATAAAATGATAACTGTGTTTGCAATCACATGCTCGGAAAACTGGAACAAATGGGAGCAGTCTGTCAGTTTATCATGCACGCATTGCCATGGGTCTGTTGTTCATAAACATCTCCCCATTTTTTTCCTCTCTCCTATGCATGGAAGTTCTGCTTCATTGCATGGAGTCCTGGGTAGGTTTTCAAATTTGATCCTGGAAGGCTTCCAAGGAAATGGCCTTCATTGTTTCTGAGATTGGGCCACCCTTTATGATCATGACAGCATGTGAGTGCATTTCAGAGAAGCAATGAAACTGTCAAGCAAAAGAAGGAAGCTTCTGGACACAGGACTTTCCCAGAAGTTGTATCTAGACCGACGAATTTCTGCAATGAATAAGATATCTGTAGACATCATCGCTTTCTGAAAATGTCAAACTTCCTCTGTAAGTTACAGAAACACACAAGTGCATGTGTAATCCCTACAGATTTAATCAAGCTCTTTCTCCTATGGGGTGCTAAGGAAGGAAAAGTGGGAGAAATTATTGTTGCTATTTTTACATGCTTGGGAGCTGCTAAGCGATTATAATAATGGAAGTCATAAATTACTTCACCAATGCATTTGGAGATGAGACAGTGAACTGACTCCTCAGAGGAATATAGTATAAGTAATCTGAATGGCAGACATTGCAAAGGAGAGGGCTCAGGCACTGAGAAAGGAAAACTACGGGTGAAACTGGATTTCTATTCTGTTCCCCTGCTTTAATTCATTTGTGTTGCAAGCAAAGCAGACACCGCATTTGCAATCTGCAAGTTTAGTGAAAGCCTTCACACCTGCTACCTGAAGGATGGTTCAGCAAAAGAAATTCAAAAGTTTATTCAGTGTATTCTCTTTTTCTTTTACTGTTCCCAAAAAAGAAGCTCATTCATATGCACTTGACAGTGAGAGGTAAATTTTCTGTGCAGCACAAGGTGACTTAATCACATGATTCTCAGGAACAGTAGTGGGAATGCTGCAGTAAAGTCCTCATGCCAAGGCATGTGAAAACATCTGTAGATGAATTCACTGCCCTGTGGCAATGGGAATCCTGGTCAATGAATTTTGTTCCGAGTGCTGAAACAAATAAAACCCATGATACAAATCTCCTGTCTGCAGCACTGTGATTCTCTGTCTTTGAGATTCTGTGCAGACTTCTTCCTGGTGCATTGCATTAATATTAAATTAACAACACGCTACTCACATGGAACTTACATTCTAAAAAAAGCTCACATTATGCTGTAAGCCTTTTATTACAAAATAATAGCAGTCGTGAGGTTAAAGTTTGTTCATACAGTTTTCTATAGAACATCTGTACATTTTTTATGGAGGATAAAAGCTACGTTCCACGTGTAGCTTAGTCATATGAATATAGATAATGAGTAGTTTATTGAATTTCCTTTTAGATTTTACCATTCACTTATATTCATATAAAGCATGCAAAACATACCAAATTTTTGTAAGTGGTGCTTGCTTTTCAGAAACTCTAATTTCTCTGTCAGTGTTCTACAGAGGATGTGACCTGATATGAAAAGGACCTATTCCTCTAGGATTTAGCTTGTAGCTAGAGGCATAAATCAGAGATTCTCTGAAGTGGATTGTAATCCACACTGGAGAGAATAAAGAGAAATCACTAGGTCCATATGGAGCAGTACCTTGAAAAGCTTTATGAGGACCACATTCACTGGAACAGTTACCCAGCATCCAAACCATGGAAGCCCACACAGGCTTCAAAACCAAAATATTTCAGGGCTTTTGTGGCCTTCCATGATGCAGAAGCTGGACAGAATTTTTATTGAATCTGGCCTTAAATAAGCAAAAGAATTTTGTAATCAGTGCATGGTTTAACAGGAAGCCAGAAAAATTCTTTTAATATTGGAATGATATGGTGGGAAAGCTTAGCCCTAGATACAGTCCTGGATGCTGAGCTCAAAAAAAATTTGCCTGCAAGCAAAACTAGCTGGGAGTACAGCAAACTCCTAATTAACCTGAATTGGAAAAGGTATGTATTGTAATCTTGGGTTTTTACTGTGTGTGTATATAAGCCATACCTTACTTTTCAAATGCTGACCCTTCACCCCACAAAAATGTTTTCAGGATCTTAAACAGACCTGATCCTTGAGCCCTGATCCCCCTTCTCTTTTTCCCATATTGTAGAAGCACTTCCAATTATTGATAAAGAACGCTGGATACAGTGCCAGAGCTCCTTAATGCCACTCCAGGTGTCCAACAGCAGGGACTATTAGAAAGCAATATGTAGCAATCCTTAGTCCTGATGGTATTTCAGCATAAAGCCTTGATCCTGAAGCAGTTGCTTGCTGTATTGCCAAAAGTCTTAAAGTTTTGGTAGAATGCACGTGGAGCAGCAAATAAGTGACCACTGCATGATGATGTAGATTCAAAAGGGAGTACTACATTGTGCTATGCTGTGAACTTGAAGTTACCTCAGTGCTCTCCAGTGAGACGTGTGCTGTGGTAGAGCCAGCAGGAGGGGCAGGTATTCTAACTGCAATTGGTTTTTTCTCATCTTGAAGTTCTATTTTCATGTTATAGATGCAGAGATTTGGGTGGCATTCATAAACGTCCAAAGGGACATTAACCAACATCTGAGAGCATTGTGGAGATGCGGATAAGTGGACAGGGCTCATTTGGGGTCTAGATGAGTGGATCTGAGGTCATTCCTTTAGCTTCAGAGTATACCTATAAGTGATGATGATTTCACCCAGAGCAGTGTGTAAGCATTTCAATAAACAGGGTGTGCATTGTGTAGCAAAATCAAAGCTACGCAGTAATAACTACCCTGCAGCTAAATGGATGCTTTTTCCACAGCTGAATCCTTAGAGGGATGATGTAGTTTTTAGTCATTCATTGCCATGTGATTTAATAAAGCAATTAACAGGCAAAAAAAGTGGTTATTTTGAGTGGTTTGGCAAAGGCTATGCAATGTGAAGTTCAAGCAGAGTGAGTTTCTATCTCTGTTGGTAGCAGTGTGAAGTGGCCAGGGCTGTGGTTCTCTTCTTAGCTCTCCCTCTAACTCACTGTTTGACCTTGGAAAAGTCTCCTGGCCACTTTGGATTTTCAAGTCATTATGAACTCAAAACTCATATCAGCTTCTCTAAAAGGTTTGTGGACTCTCCAGGCAAACCTTGGTCCAGCTCTGGTACTGGGCCTGATGGGTTTATAATCTGAGTTTTGTATACACAAGGTTTGAGGTTTTGACATGTAACCAGATGAAACATAATGGTTTCAGCTGAGTTTTGCTTTGAATTTCTGGATTCAGCTGCACTCTTTACTTAAAAAGAAGGCCTGAAGGTGGCGGAGCTAAGTGAAGAAAGTGTCCACTGAGGCCTTCTAGGAGAAATACAGATAGTTTCACCTAGTCTGATTTAAAATTAAAGCTCTAGATGTATAGTTTACTGTGGTTTTCTATTCAGTGCAATTGCCTGTACCCTGTGCCAGGAGGAGAATATGAGGCACAGGTGCATAACATTTAAAACTTGCACAATGAAAGAGCTCTGCAGACATACCTGGAAACCTCGTGACAACACAGATTTTCCCTTTTTGAATTGCCTTGCCTTGCCTCCGTTTCTTCCCTCACAACTATCCAAACAGTACTGTGCAAATGTAACTTGTGATTTTAACAGTGAGCTACTACCCCAGGACTTGCAGGATGGGTCTTTTAGATTTCCTGCAGGGTGGTGAATAGATGCTTTGCTGGTCTGGTTACAGCTTCACTCAAAATGCACCTCATGTCCATTGCCAAGGTTGCTGTGTTTGGGTCCTACTTTGCTAGACCTATGCGCCTCTGTCTGGCCTTGTAGCTGTGCTCTGGACCTGCAGAAGTTTTTGAGGTCTATGAAGCCAATGGAACCTGAAATCAGCTCTAGTTTGTCAGTGATTTAAACTCCTTTCTGTGCTCTAGTGCTGTGGACAGTCCAGCTTATAGCCCACGCCTTGGCACGTAGTTAATGTAGATAGCTGAATAACGCAGGCTTAGCGGAAGAGCTTTCCGCAAACAATTGTTATTTTCTTAGGAAACGTATTCCAAGGACACGAAGGCTGGGTGAGCTCTGGGTCACGACTTGCTCAGGCTGTATTTGCACCACAATCATGGAAGCAATTGCCAGTGCTAGATTTAGCTGGCTACACCATGGGCTGTGTCCCAGCTCAGGGGAAACCTGGGTACTTCCCCCTAGGCTCCCATGCTGGAGGGACCCTCAGGGGCTGGGCTGGCTCGGGCAGTGTCACAACCCTGATTCACATAGCCATTGTGCAGAGGAAAGGAGCACGGGACCTTCAGGGCCAGCCGGCTCATGGGGATGTAGCCGGCTGCTCCCCAGCACTCAGGGGAAAGCTTCAGAGGGCAGAGTCTGGCACTGCATTGTGTAACTTTATTTTAAAGAACTAACTGTGATTTTTATATGGAGCATTTGTGTGCCAAAAATGCAGCTCTTTTTATTTAGTGAAATATCCTTTGGAAAACTGTAAAATCATGACAGGTTTTCATATTTATTTTACATTCAGTTCAGGATTATACACGATCAGCTTTAGGGCCTTGTAGGAGCCAAGAGAATATAAAGGTTGTCAGAAAATTGGAGGCTTTATACCAGGCTGTTCTGATTTAACTGGCAGACCATTTAAAGTTACTGAGATTTGGGGAGAAGCAGAGCTTTTCAGAAATGTCAGTCTTTTGAGTGCTACAATTTCTGACTGGCACCCACTCTCCAAAGTACTGACCTCAGCACCGACGGGAGAACGGCATCAGCATCTTTAAGCTGTATTTTGTTATTATTGTTCAGAAGTTTTGCCGTTTCTGAGTAGATAAGTTTCCCCTGGAGATGTAGTAGCATCTGGGCTTTCTTGCAGCTGAGTTTAAAGCCGCCTGGTTCCCTGAAATGAAGTGACAGCTTTTAGTCTTCCACAGGAACGTGTGAATGTATTCAGGTTCATTTATAACACACAGAGAAGAAAATTGATATTAGGGGGGAAAAGGAAAAAAAAAAGAGAAGAAAGAGAAAAAATCTTTGAGGGCTTCATCTGCCCAGGGAGGTAGTATAATGCATCCACATACTTCAGTCCACGTGAGCAGAGTAGTAATGGGATACACACGCACACACACACTCACACACAAGCTGGGATCTTTTTCAGTTAGCCAAATTATTCTTTTGGTCAAAGGTATTTTTCTTAGTTCTAATAATAAACACTGAAATCTTGGGTTAGAGCAACATACAAAGATAGACTTTAATATACACAATGCCGTTAAGTGGAACTGTTTCCAGTACACAATGGCCACATTGTTTCTCTTCTTTTTTTTTTGTTTCCACAAAAGTATAAAAGAGCATCATGCTACAGACAGCACATTTTAGTCTGAAGTGGAACTGGTAGAGGATTTCAATTGAAAGTTGATTTATTTCAAGGGATTATGGGAGTCCAGGGATAAAGCTGGCACCCGGCCACAGGGAGAGCCCTTGACCTAGAAGCAGGAACAGTTTTCAAAGCTGTACATGTACATAACTGAGCAGAACACTTTAATTTAGTGCAGAGCATAACCTGAATTCCTTCTCTGAGGGAAGATGAAAGAAAGAAATTTTACTTCTTAGTAGGACGTTGGAAGCTGTATCCAGAGCTCTTTGCCTATTTTACATCTTATTCTGCAGCATTGCAGGAAGCAATTGTTTGTGACAAAAGGCCGCTTTCTTCACTGCTTAACTGGGAAAGCAAATTGAACTGCCACTCATAAAACCGACTGGATACAGAATTAATTTGCTTTTCCTGATAGATGAAACAAGTTAACAGACCACTACAGGTTACTCTCTAAATCAACATATGAAACATAATTTCATTGTCTTTCCTCCCCTCTTCCTCTAGGCCTTGAGCAGTAATTACAAAGACTTCAAATCTCCCTAGTGACATCAGCTGGTTAAAAAAATTTGGATCACAGGAATAATGTAACCCAGAGCCTGCTTTCAGCAGCGTTGTTCACACTCCAGAGAAGGTAATTCTATACAAAATACTCTTCCATAACTATGCTCTATTAATTTTAGTGGTAGTTTTCAGTAAGCTTCACATTGGGATTCACATCATCTGGCCTACTCCTTAGTCAGAAGGTACAAAGCATAACAGCAACAAGACGTGTCTTTAAAACAATATTTTGGAGCATTTTGTGAAGACTGTGTATTATATCAAACATGCCATAGTAATTACATTTACTAAAACTTCCTAAGCGATAATAGGCATCTTGCTCAGCTGCCCTTAGAATCAGTCATAAACTTCAGCTACCTAATTAAGTGCTTTATTCTGCAGCTTCTAGTCCGGCCAAACGACCGCAGGCATCTGTAGGTATCTGACCTGAATCAAGGACTCTGGGTTTGAGCCCTGTGTTTCCAGACAGTGCGTCTGACTGATACTGCAAAACCACAAAATGCCAGATGGTTTCAACATATTACACAGCTCCCTGTATGGACATCCAGCAACAGTGTGTGCCTTCCTGCAAAATTTCACATGCTGAAACAACTTCTTGCAGTGTGGAGACAACACTGCGCCTGAAAACAAAGATTTAACGACATTGGCGTTGCTCAGCCTCTTGTCAACTTGTCTGGGAAAAACTGTCAGCTGTTCTAAAATTAGAAGATAACGTAACGCTGGTTAGAATAGGGCATAGTCTGGGTAGACTTCTTCATTATCAGCTTCCTTGTTGAACTTTAATCCCTATTTTATGAACCTTCTGCTGGTTTGGGTATAGTTTGCATCATGAACACAAACTGCCCATCATGGCATATTTGCACAGTGATTTTGTTGTGTGCATTAAAATGAGACTAATGGATTCATTTCACGGGTCAGCTATAACAACTGGGGACTGAGAGGCTTTCCAACCACCTAAACTGTGCCTGCATTGGATCCCACACTTAGGAGGCCCTTTTGCTATGTTACCTAAAGCAGTCTTCACTGAGACCACGAAGTCCCCTTGCATGCTGACTAGTCTGCTGGTTTCCTCCTAACTTGCATACAAATATCTTGGATCTCTAGGGAGATGGGAAAGAGCCATGGAGTCAGCTCTGTGCAATAGAGGGAGCCTCCTTACTCATTGTGTGCATACACCCTTTGGTCAGGCTTTGGAGGGCAGGCCCTGACCCTTTGCATTTCCTGAGCTAAGTCTTTCAATGCTGTGACGTTCTTTAGGCACCCAAAATATGCCTCTGGGTGTACCTTGAGCTAGCATGTGCAAAACTGATGGGGTTGGTGCCTGCTTCACTTCTTAACCTGTGAAAGAGAAGGAAGGCAAATTTGGCTCTCAGAGGAGAGCCATTCAGCTAGTCCTGCTTCTTTAACACATGCAGTCCAGACCTAGATAAGGTACCCATGTGTACCTAGCTCCAGGTATCATAGGAGATGCAGGCAGTGCAAATGCCTGCGTGCAGCAGAGTTTGAGACTCCCGTCCAGGAGTCCCATGAAATGCAGGGGTATTAAATCCTGCCTCCAGACAACTGCCAGGGTCTTTTCTTGAGCATACCTGTTTCCTCCAAAGCCATAAGAATCAGGCCTTGCAAGTCTGATCCTGAACTGAGTGACATAAAAATGTCACCTGGTGCATGCTGAAGAAAATGCTAGCTCATGTAGGTCATGTATAGTTGCATGCATTTGGTAAGGCCAGTTTTGTGCTCACCATCCCTACCATCACGTTCAGGAATTCCTGAGAGGCTGCTGCTATGGGGCAAGAACCACTGTGCTATGTAACACAGTTTCCATCCCCTTACCCATGCTCCCTCCAGGTTCTCCATGTCCTTTCTGAAGAAGTTTTAGATTTGAGATGTCACAAGTACTCCAGATGTAGCTACAGACCTTGTAATCTAGGGTATTTGTCCTGAGAACATCCTTCTGGAGAACTTGGCACTGGGATTTCGTGAAGAGATGGGGAGGGAAGAAGGAATGCATTTTTCTTTAAAGCTTAAAAAAAAAAAAAAATCATCTTTGTGCATTGAATGCGTTTTGCAGCCAGGTTACCAGGAACATTCTGTGCAGAAAGCTATGCTTGAACTCATTTTCAGCTTATGTTGTAACTCCCCTCCTTGGCACTAGTACCAGTAAGTTTGTAATCAAATACATGGCAGCTGCACCACTGGGCCAACAAGGTCACTTTTAATTCACAGTCCTGTCTATGATTTTTGTGGGGAAAAAATAATTATTAAATCCCTTGGGAAAGGGCTGTATTGATGTGACCAGGTACATACCTGTAGTAAGTATTTACATAGCATCTTTTCTACTGATAGAAATTAATAAAAAGGAAGAACAGCAACATTTTCTGTAGCTTCTCCATAGCAAGGAAACACATAACTGATTTTACTGTGTGTTGCTTATAATTACTCTCTTTCGTATCTACCAATTATGGCAAAGAACAGGAGAACTCTAATGACAGTAATGTTAACTGAATAAAATTTTAGTTACTTTAGCTTTAGTGAAAAATTTGTCTTCCTCAACCCGATTTACTAATATCTTAGTTGACAAGGCTCCCCATTCTATGTATTCATTTTGTAGTTAGAGAGGGATTGTTTATAATTTACAGTTTAAGTCTGAGTGCTGTTATTTTGCACTGTCAAAGAGCATCTGTTACAGTAGATAGCTCTTCATATGTTAGTGCCACAAAAAATAAAGCATACCAGCCATGTTAGCAGCCAGCTTATGAGCACCCGGTAATGTTCAGCTGTGTAAAGGGGAATTTCTTTTGAAAGGGCAGAAAATAGAATTGTATAAGTGAATTCTGTGCAGTCATCTACAGTGGGATGAGCTTGTGTAGGACTCATTCACACCAACTGTGTGATCCAGGTTCAACACTCTGGTTCTCTGGGTGGGGTAAAATCCAGGCTAAAATTTGTTTGTAGGCATTTGATTGTTACCTGAACCTCACTACAGGCTTCCCAGGGCTTTAACCACAAGTTTTCCAGAAGATAGCCTACATACTTTCTGGTTCGTAAGTAGACTGTAACTAGAAGATCTGATTTAGCTATAACCCTACACAGGAAATTCTGGCATAGTTTTTCTGGCTGGCTTTGTCAGCACAGAGAGTACTAAGTAATTTCATAGCACATTGGAATTGATGTTGTTTGCCTTGTGACAAAACTCTAAACCTCTTCAATGAGCCCTAGCAAGAGACTTGTATTTAGGGCTGGTTATCAAGCTTTACTTCTTTTAAACTTGATTATATGTCTTTGTTTCTGCTTGTTTGCCTGCAGAGAACAGTAAAAGCAGTAGTTTATGAGGCTTCTTTTCACTGTGCCTTGGTGAAGGCAAGCAAGGGTTCTCGACAGCGCAGCTGGCACTAGGCAGCTCTCCTCATTTGCCCAAATAGTATTGTACAAGGTTTAACCACTACTGATAAGATCCTAATCCTTGTTCAGTCATGCTACAGCCTTGAACTCATACATCATACTATCACCACAAGTATTATGCCTTTCTAAAAAAATGTTAATTGCAACTTCATAGATCAAATCAAATCATATGCTGATTATAAATGCATAACTGTGTTCACTGTGGGCTTCCTGTGGACCTAAAATTGTAGCCTAGCCAGGTTTAATGGAGCTTTTTATTTCAGAGTAAAGCTGATCATCTAAAACCCAGAATACAAGTAGCCCATGCTGATCTCGGCTGTGGTTGTGGATCCTCACAACTGTTAGAAATCAGGCCTCACATTACCTGTTAGAGACTGCAAAGATAGTCAGTAACACATGATGTACTTTTTTCAGCTACTCATAGACTCACAAAAGTATGAGGTTTAAAAGAACGTGAAAAAATGTCTTCATATATAATACAGTTTAAATAAAAAAGAATTGCACATTGCTAGTTACATCAAGCACTTATTTTCCACTCTACCTCGCATTTCCTTTGATCTATTTTTAAGTCATTGCAAACTTTGTTAAAATCCAAATTCCACAGTCTTTCTGTCTGCCCCCCAAACTGTCCTTTTGCCTTGGACTCATATTTTGAGAAGCCTATTTCTTTTGTGTTACTAAAATGCCAAGACTTTAATGGAATGCTTTATTAGGTTTCCAAACGCTTCTGGCCAATAACAAGCAATGTTCAGCTCAGTAGTGTTAATCTCACAAACATCAAATCTGTTTTCCCCGCATGTGAGAATAGCCATGCAGCATCTAAGAAGATTAAAGCTATAAATTCTAACATTACAAGGGCCAATACTTTCACAGTCCAGATCAGGAAGGGTTATTTTATGCAAGTTTTTCCTCATGTGAATGTTTAATACTATTCCTTGAGTTTTGACTGGGCTTCCCCCTCCTCTTATCCCACTGTGTACTAAGGAAGAAAGTGAATATATTACTTTTTCTTTTACTCTGCCTCTCTGCTTTATTTTCATGTTAAGAGGCAAATTATATCATTTTCATTATCAGTGCAGCTCAGAAAACCATCTGTTGCTCAAAGACATCAGGATCAGCAGTCAGCCACCCTCAAAGTAAGCAGCTGTAAATCTAGAGTGCCTATACTTTCTAAATGCAGAGAGGCTTTTACATTAATCTCCGGGACTTGCGGAGTAGCTGGTACAGTGCCCAAACACAAGTAAACTCAATTAGTAAAAATAGACATGATGTGGCAGTTCAATATACGGCATTTAAGCACATGTGTTACAAACCAGAAGTGCTCAAGTCCCAGATACTCTGTTCTTCTGTTTTACTTATATGATTCAGTTATTTTCCTGGTTGCCAAATACCTCACAAAAAGCAATAGTAGTATTTGTTTTCACAAAGATGCAGTACTGCTGTAATTTACATAGGTGTAAATCTGGAGAAACTCAGCTGACTTGTTAGGATTCTGGATCAGCAACTCTGAAAAATTAGATTTCACAACTGTCACTTGAAAGCTACTATGCAAACCAGCTTTAATGTTCATGTGTTTTATATGTGCAGAATTACATGGAACATACTATTACAGGCAGATAAACATTTGCAAGAAACATACTTTTTGGAGCTTTGCTCTGCATAACACGGTGAGTCTGGGTACATTAATTTGCAGCTTAAGACTTATAGGCAAGTCTCCTTCTTTACTGCCTTTAGCAATATACCAGAGTACACCTCTTTTTTTATGGCAAGCTGATCAAAGTCAAATTATTCAAGTGCAAGATCTCTAAGATCCCTGTGCTCCACTGGGTAACAGAAGGGCTTAGGTCTGGGTGTGGTGTTCTTGACCTTCTAGTCTTTTGTCTTTTCAGCCTGTTTTGCTTCCTCTGTCTGCCCAGTTTTAGCCAGGGGAGTGATCTAAAGAGACCCTGTTTGTTTTCCGTGCACATTATGATAGGCTGCCATTGTGTAATGACATACAGTATGCAGGATAAAACACCCTGCTTATTATAGTATAGTTAAAAGGCCTGTCACTATTTCCATTTCAAATTCCTATTTTCAGGAGTTTACTACTGAGCTGTAACAAATTGCAGGCAGGAAACTTGGCAGTCACATTCCCAGCCTAAGAGCAAATGCTTTTACGAAGTTTAAATAAATAAATTAATTAATATTAATGGCATGTGCTTCCAGCATGCAAAGGAGGTTTTGTTATTGTTTTGTTTGTTTTATCCTTGAAACAAAAGATGAAGATTAAGGAGAGTATTTACATACCAACCACCCCTATATAAGAGTTATACAACAGACCAGGAGCAGTGTTACCAAGTGATGGCGATGATTATCTGGTGGTCATTCCTAAGTCTCCTAAAGGGAATATCAGCAAAGAAAGGCTATTAATCGATGCATACAAGGTATTAATTCCTAAAGGCTGGAAGAGCAGAATACTTACATAAATACTTACAATGCTAACAAACCACAGCTTGATAACCATGGTGGGCAAGAGTGAAATTCTTTGGGGTTAGCTTGAAAGAAACAAACATCAAAGAAAATAAAATAGTAACATTGCAGAGTTGAAGAGTTTGAAATAGAGTAACTAACAGGTAAAACATTTTAATGGTAAATGTATTTTCAGTATATTTTAATTATACAGCCAGATATTCAGAGTTTGAAACGTTGAAATAACTGAAAACCAATTTTTGATCTGTTGTCCAGATAGCAGGTGTTTCAAGCAGGCAAATTATTCACACTCATCTTTGTGTTCATTGAAGATTTGAGCACTATAGGGAATCTAGGAACAGGTGACTGTAAACTACATGAATTCAATGTGCTCTTAAGGGAAAGTGCTACTACAAGAGTAGTGGATTCAGAAGAAGCAATAAACTGGAACTTAAGTCACCCACTTAACATTTTGGCTAGTAAGAAGCAATACAAATGCCAACATGTAAAAGATAGGTGAATCCTCAGAAAGCTAAATAACTAGAACATAGCAGGTTCTTCAAAATAAAAGGGGCTTGGTGGTTGTTGGAATTTTTTCCTTTATTTTGTTTTCAGGAACTTATCATTTTTTGTAGGTTAAAATGAGAAAACACTGTTATTTCACCTTTGGAGAAATCTACCTTTTTGCCCCACTGATTGTTTGCTATTTCTGAAAAATCAGCTGGCCTCAAAACTGTGGTCTTTTCTCAGGAGATAACTGTTCTCAGAGATAGGTCAAATAATGGAGTCTTTCACTGCATTGTTTACTGCAGGCAACATAACCTGTGTGCCTATGTTGTAAAGTGCCTGGGGAGGAAAGGTGCCCTCATGTAACTGACTTGAGCATCTAGTTTGAACAGGAAAGGGGTGATAATCCTCATTTAGGGATCTGAGGGATTATTAAAATATATTTTTTTAAAAATTTAGAAAATCATCAAAGGAAAAACTTCCATGAGAAGGCTTTCATTTCCAGCTACATGCAGATTTTGCGATCTCACTGGAGAGACCTTAAAAGTGTGCAAGGTTGAGATAAATGTGTCTTGGTTCAGATAAATGTTTTTGGAGGTCAGACAATGACTCCTGTACAAGTTGAGCCTTTTAGAGACTGTTGTACAGCCTGCAAGCTCCTCTTCTGCAATTTTCAGGATCATTGCTATAAGGGACTTGAAGAAACTGTTCAACTTGGCAGTGACTCATGCTGAGCGAAAAGCTTCTGGGAATGTTCCTGGGAACCTCTGATACTCTGAAGAGACTCTAGCGAGAGACAACACTGGTGCTGGGATGCTTGCCCAGATGATAAACTATGCAGGAATTTCTATACAGCTGATAAACTCTGCTCAGGACCGTAAAAAGTATATACATTGTGTAACAATGCCTGTAGGCTCTCAGAAATATCTTTGGGGGCAGCAGCCACTGGTATGCAGTACTCACAAGGTCTGTCCCCTCTACCTCGTCCTCCCAAACTGGGTACCTGGTTTGACTTTGAGAATTGTTTGAGGAATTGCTTGCCCTTTCCCACCCTCCCTACTCCCCACCACTACACATTTTCAACCAGTAGGGGGAAACAGAAAGGCTCAAGAATTAGAGGACTTCTACACGTGATACATGATGAAGACTCCACAAAGACTATATCTTATCCTATAGACATGAAAAAGAAAAGGCTGACGTCGTAATGCAGCAAGGGTGACAAGGTATCTTAAATACGACTTCAGTTGGCAAGACTTTGGGGTGTATTAAGGAGAAGTATGCTTTGAGCTGTGTCTGGAGGTGGATCACTTTGGAGATGAGGAAGGTGGTGGTGCCTCTATATGCAACTATCATGTTTACTTCAAAAGGAGCAGTGTTCAGGGAATAGCAGGAAAAGCAATTGTAGGGGGCAGAGGTGATCTTGGCTGAGACTCTTTCCGGGCTAACCTGTTTTGCATTTACCAGCAGGTAAAAGGCGTTCATCTGTGCAGTTATTGCAGAGTAGCTGGTGTCATGTAAATCCACACCCTTGAATGCCTCACTATAACATGTTCATGAGGCCATACCCTCAAGCACAAAGCTAACTTTAAATGTATGATTCAGAATCATTAAGACAATGTGACAACTTGTACATCTTAAATTAGACACCAAGTTTACACACCTAGCTGAAGATAGGCCAAATAAGAGAGAGAAATGACTTAATATATATGTCCTAAGAAATGAGGTGTATCATGGAAAGGAGAGAGACAGATTAAAGGGCAGGAAAACCATCTGACAATCCCACTTTTGTAGCATGTCATATTTTTCAGACCTGTTATGCATATAAGTGTGTGAAATAATCTTCCGAGATTGATGGGAGATGTCCCATCACTTCTGATTTTTAACATTGGAGTGGAGTGGCTGACAGAGGTAGTTTATAAAGTGGAAAGGGTTTTAGTCAGTCTGTGTTGCTAAACAAGTATGAAGAAAATGTAGATAGAACCACAAGTTTATTTTTGTTTACATTAATACTGTTTTCTCTTGTCCTTGATATGTGAAATTGTTGCTTTTCTGAGTCCTTGGCTAAGCCTTGGGAAAAGAGAGCATTCTTTATTGCTTTTATAGTAATAATACTTGTACTTCACTGTGTCACCACTGTTCTGCGGAATAAAAGAACAATTTTTACTATCACTTTTCTACAGGCAGAAGAACAGAGGGAGTGAAGATGTCTCAGGACTAAGACCAAGACAGAGGGACACAAAACCAGGTAAGAATCGCAATAGAAGCAGTGAAGTCTTTAACAGACTGGTTTTTGTAACAAGTTTTTCAGCTTGGAAGAAGGGGGAATATGATAGATGGCTGCAAAGATCTGTATAGCATTCAGAGTATGGGTAGGGACTGGCCATTCTCTGTCTCAGTGCAAGAGCCA
The DNA here is from genome assembly GCA_013400975.1 of Atrichornis clamosus. Lineage (NCBI taxonomy): Eukaryota > Metazoa > Chordata > Aves > Passeriformes > Menuridae > Atrichornis > Atrichornis clamosus. The sequence continues at coordinate 7,894 of WBMZ01003407.1, read as the reverse complement.
GGAACACTGAACGAAGTAGGCAGGATGAGGTGATTCTTCTTGCATCAGGGACTTGACCTGTGCAATGTGACATAGCACATATCTACAATTTACAGATGCTGATGGGGAAGACTGTACAAGTCTTGGGAGGTAAATCCATTGAGGGTCATTAATAGGCAGAAACCACATCCTGCTCAGGAAGTCCTTTATGCTGAAAACAGTGGGAGGCTGGAGAGTATGTGGAGGAAATAGTATATAATGACCACTGCTGTCCTACAGCCACTGTGTGGCCATTCTTATGTCCTCTTGCACAAAGAAGATGACTCTCAAGACAAGAGGAAATGGCATCAAGTTGCACCAGAGGAGGTTCAGGTTAGATATTAGGAAAACCTTTTCATGGAAAGGGTTGTAAAGCATAGGAACGGACTGCCAAGGCAAGTGGTGCAGTCACCATCCCTGGAAAGTGTTCAAAAAACATGTAGCTATGGCTCTTGAGAACACGGTTTAATGGTGAACATGGTGGTGGTGCTGGATTGATTATTTAGACTTGATGTTAAAGGTCTTTTCCAACCTCTATGATTCTGTGAGAGTATAAACTGTTAAAAATCTATAGTGAGAGACATATCAGAACTAGGATCTCTTGGGTAGGAAAAGCTGGTCATGAGATGGTCCTGCCACCAGGAGGACAACTCTATTGGCTATACCTGACCCCATGACTAAACAATCCATGCATGAGTGAATCTATTCGTGTGATAGAACCTACACTTCACAAGAGTTTGAATTTTATGATTTTTGAAGAGTCCCTGAGGCAAAAACCCACGCACTTTGGGAGAGGGCTGGAGATGGGCTTTTAGCAGGCAAGTGTTTCCAGTCTACCTGGTTGCCCAGGTAAGTTTCTTTAGGTGAAACTTCTTTCACACTGTTATGTTTTGCTTGTAATGTGTCAAGGCTTCTAGTGCTTTGAATAGGTATCTTTCATTACCTTAAATATAAGTAAATTGATAATATCATATGAGGATGATATGAGAGCAGACCAAGGACAGATCAAGCAGAGCAAGACAGGTATAAATGGAAGCTCTTCTGTGAAAAATTGGGCAGAGTGAGAGAAAGAGACATGATATGACATCTCAGTCAATATGAGAACTGTTACTGCCTATTAGTAGAAAGGCCTCTGCTGTAGGGTAAAGAGAGAACATGATCTGGCAGATCTCTGAGGGAAAGATGCTGCCCCTGTGCAGTAAGAAGTCAAAGTGATGCCAGTCTAGTTACAAAATGGTCTGCACAAACAGAAATAACTGATTTAAAGTAATATCCTACCTCAGGCCTCCTGTCATGTTTCCCAGGACATTTTTTTTTTTAACTATGGAGTTTTAGGGTTCTGTGACCTTGCAGAAGAAACAGGGAAAATATTCTCTCAGTTTATAATTGGATAAGTTGAAGGTAAATGTTTACCATGCTCACCTAGGTTGTTGGTCAAAGCCTTGCTGGCTGAGGACTTCTTACCCTCCAGAGAATTCATTGTCATGCCTGTTGTCCATCTCTGCCTGGTGATTTTCTGACTGACCATGACTATGAATCCAATCTAAGGGAATATAGCAATTATTTAATATCAAAGTTATCCCATTTAATTTTTTGTGTGATGTTTATGAACTGTTCAGATTCTTTATTCCTGTGCATCAGGTGGCTGCAGTTATTTGCTATATGATACTGTTTGAAAACAAAGAAATACAGCTCTTTTCTGTGTAGAAGATGCCTATATTTCAGAGCCATTACTGTCTTTCTGGTTAATATTGTATTAGTCATTAGTTTTCTTTTTAAAGAAAATATAGATACAAAATAACTTTGGTCTTGAACATAAAGCAACTTATCTCTGTCTTGAAACAGGCATGAGCCCAGATTTATCCATATTGCATGAATTCGGTAAACCAGAGTTCTGAATTTGCATGATATCTTTGGGGCCAAGGCCCATTTGTATCATGTTTTGTGAAGAGGTAGAGACAGCGAGAGTAGAAAATAGCTGTTATTCATAAGTTGTGCATTTTCTCAACAAAACATAAAGATTTTTAGCATATGAACAAAAAGAGCACACTTGGCAGCAGGATTGAGCACAGTGGCTCTGGAGATCTGGTAGGTCAATGATCCATGAGGTAGGAAGGATTTGTTCAATAGACCAGAACAGCTCAGTTGGGACCATTAAAGGATTTAGGAGTCAAAAATCCATGTTTTCAATTCCTATGTCTGTTCAAACAGGTAGCCAGTCCATTCTAGCCCATTCCCCTTCTCCCCTAAAAACGCATTGCACTTATCAAAACACGTATAGCATTGATCAGAGAGACTCACAGGTTTTGGAAACCGCACTGCCTTATATGCGGGTAAGACGTTTTGAGAAAGGTCAAGAGTTATTTCCCAACCCTGAGTGTTTACACAGTAGATGCTAATCTAATCTGTCTAGACCATAACGCCCTTAACAGACAGAAAAAAACCTGGTAAGTGAACTCCCAGATAAGTCTCTGTACCAGGTATGATTTAAAGGGACGGGACAACATGTGTATCTCACAAGGGCTTGTGGCCTCTGGCTGCTCCCTGCTAGCACCTGAGAGCCCTCTCCCAGAAAACAGATGGCAAATTCTCCAGAGGTTGGTTGAATGTTAATCCTTGTTAATAGCACTGACTTGACATCCCTGAAAACAGAGTAGAGCTCCACAGAGTAGAGTTTCCCTTCTGTGCCCTGCTGGTGTACTTTGACCCCAAGATGAAATGATCACTTCAAGGAATAAGACAGCAGTTCAGTTTCCATTTGTGCTTGGCCTTTCTGCTCACATCAGCCACAGGGGTAGCTGCAGTGTCAGGGGAGATACATGGAGACCAGTACATGGGTTGAGACCTCAGACATCTTAAGATCACTGACCATAAAGCACCTAACAGTGCTCATAATAGTTATTACTTGGTAGGTGCCTACACCAGCTAAGCACCTCTAGAGAAGGGATGAGCACTTTTTTTTTCCATTGGTCACTGTTAGAACAGCTTATGGGGCTTACTGTGACTGTGGTCCATCCTGGTGTGGTGACTGGTAGGTTATCTGGTCTTCCTTCCAGAGCAGTGACCTGTAACTGACTGACCACTTATTCAAAAGACTAAATCAGACCCTATTTTAAGACTTTTGAGGAGTCCTCAGTTTTCTTAATTCCCTGACGGATTGCTTTGCCTGTTTTAAAAAAGCAGCAACAAGAAGGTGCATCTTATTTCAGATCTCCATCTAAGGACCTATTGTTAGTTTAAAGCAATTGAAGCTGTTGTTATTTAAAGAGCAACTTGACTGCTTCTTTTAAAAAATCAAGACAGCGATAAGGTAAAAATTTTTTTTAACCTAAATATCCCATTACCTATACTGTAAGGCATGACAAATAATGATTTCTTCAGCACCCTACAACCCCTACCTAGCCATAATGTGGTAAAATAAAGATTTAACAGCAGCCTTTTCTTTGAATTCACTTGCAAAGGACCACCATTTTAGACCATAAGATTTTTCTCTTTGAGTCACAGTGTAGTACTACATACTTGCTCAGTTTTCATGAATGCTTTGCTCTCCTTTCACTAAATGTTAATTTGCATGAGATACTTGTGGCTTTAAAGAGACATCATTGGCTCTCTATGTCTACCAATCTAATTTCCTTGCATCTGAAAACAATTACAGAGTTCTGGAGAACATCATCAACATCTCTGTTTTGACAGGGGATACGCTCATTTCTAACTGAATGCGCAAAAATTAAAGACATTAGTTACATTTTATTATGGTCACACAAGTGACACACTTAAAGAACACAGTCCAAACACAATATTGTTCAGCTAGTGTACGTTTTTAACTTTCCTGAGGAAAGCATACCTTAATTAGCCAGCTGTAATCCAAATTATAGTTTCTCATTTGTTAAAGTTGTTAAAATACCTTAAATCAGCTGCGTAAGTCTGAAGTAATAACAAAAATAACTGCATAAGCAAAAATTATCTGAATGCAAGAGTGCTATAAATAGATAGGAGGTGAATTGGACAGTCGGCAGATTCTGAGTTGGAATAAAAACATCTTACTAAAGCCAAAAACATGGTAACCAATATTTTCTGTTATAAAAATATTTGAGATTAATTTAGTTTTTATGAAAGCTGTCAGAAGCTGAAAAGAATAGCAGAAGTTCTCTGTTTATTTACAAGCCAGTGCTAATACCTAAAGTGTAAAGCGAGGCACCTTACAAGCAATGACAGCAAACCTTTGATTGTATTCAAGAATCCTTTTTGCAAGGAAATAAGAATGACCTGTATGTTCATGTTCTCTCGGAGCAACCTCTGCCTTGATAACACTTGTCATTTGAGCAAATGGTATGACAGGTCTGTGAAGTGGATTACTACTGTCCACTAGAGGCTGTAATGAGACCAACAATGTCATTTTACGACAGATTGAAGTCTTGGACTGTAACGATCAATAATTGTGAGATTACTTTTCACACTTAATACGTTGTCAATCACTGGATTTCTCTGAATGTTAACGTTTAACAAAATAATTAAATCCAAGTTATTACACATCTTATTCTCCCATTTTTCATAAGTACTATTAATTGTATAAAACGTGCTGTGCAGATGGCATATTACAACTAGTGAATTGAAATACAGTTTCTTCTAGACAGTGTGCATCTTGCAGGTCAAATTGTTTAGTATCTTTTGGTCAGTACTATATTCTCCTGGGAATTGTATCAGTTTCAGCACATCACTAGCAGTAAATAAAAACACTGGAGTCTATGTAGGTTCTTGTGTCTCACTCACTGCCTTCATCAGCACCTCCATATTTTGTGGAATTCCTTGTGAAGGGAATATATTGAGGCCCAGTGTAGACCCTAGGCAGAGGAGCTGCAGAGGCACAAGGACGTCTTGTGACGTGGTTGTATATCCTATGTGTTAGGCCATGTTTGTAGAGATGTAGTCCCCTCATCCCTGGTCTGTTAATGCAACCAATATGCATAAAGTCAAAATGGAGGTGAGAATGGCTTATGAACCTGACGTGGTTGGTGACAGCTGTTGTACTTCCCAGAGCCATGGGTTAAGACTGCCTGCTGGCTCAGGAAAATACTAATGACTTTGACTTACAATGGACTTACATTTTGGGGATCTCTTTCCTACTCTGAGGCAAAAACACAGACAAAGATGTAAAAGCGTAGAGCATGGAGTGTGGCAAAAAATGAGGGTCCTGAGGCAAACACCATAGCTACAGAGTGGAGGAACACACAAGCCTCTTACATGAGCCTCCTGCAGAATGGAAAGTTGCCCAATGCTTGCTTCAGCATGAATGTGGCTTCTCTTTCTCTGGATGTGCCACACCTCTTGGCAAGGTGAACGTTTGAGAAGGAAAGATTCCTTTCTCCTGAGGTAACACTCTGTACTACTGGAATAAAAAAGGTGGCAGACAGAATGCCTCATACTCTGAATTGAACCTTGATGATGGGTTTTCAGTTTCTCCAGGGCTTTCACTTGATTTTCAGTAATCTCCAGTCTTTGTCTCTTTCCCTTGGTTCCTTTTATTAAATCAATGAACCTTACATTAGCTGGGTGAATATAATTTTGCTGGCTGCTTTGCTGCTGTAGATTCACTCTCTTATAGTACTGAGTGGCACGTTTGTCCAGACATCTTGGCCTGTTGCTGCTTCTGTCTCCTGATCACTCCTAGAACAGAAAATCATGTAGGTTTTCATAGTGAACGTGAACTAAAGATTCAGGAGGTGCGGTGGTAACAGAGCCTTATGTTTCATAAAGCTAGTCTATATTACAGTATCAACTCTAAATCAAGAGCACTGCAGCTTACAATGTTATTATGTTCTTTAGCAATGACAATGAGCTAGTACAGTCATTTATAGAAGGGACTGTTTGCTGATCTGCATAATAGCAGGCTGAGTCCTAGGGTACTTTGCATCCAGACTCTAATGCTAGATTTAATTTTTAGCTAAAACCTAAGGCTAATATATAATGGACACATAGGAGGTACCCCTGCTAGAAACCCAGGACCTTGAAGCTTATTGTCCTGGAAAATTGGTACAAGCTGCAATAAACAGCCTGGTCTGGATGGCCACGTTACACAGAGTGCACATCTCAGGCCTTTCAGAGGCCTGTGACCCCACAGTGTCCAGCTCCAAGGAGCTGGTGCATAACAGCCTTTGGTATTTATGCAATGTTTTTTTTGCAATGTCCTTGGAGTGGGGAGAGGCCTTCTCTGTGCTCTACTTCTCTTCCTGATGCCAAAGCAGAGAGTCAATGGCATCTTATGGACCACTGTCAGGTTCCATGTAGGCATAGCAGCCCACTGTCCTTTGGCTGCATTCATTCCATTAATTGCTTCCATAATTTGTTTTATTTCTCTAAGTTGTACCTAGCTTGGTAAGTTGATGTTTTGTCTTTTTTTTCTTTTTAATTTTACTTGAAGACCAGATTGAGACAGTCCAGAAAGAAGATATTTTCTCTGGTCTCTGTTTTGAATCCGTGCTTGTTACTTGCCCATCACTGCAGTTTATGGCACTCGCAGAGACCTGTGTTGAGAAAAGTAAGGGAGTAACACACTAATGCTGGAGTGCCATGGAAGTGTAAGTTGCCATGGTCGGTGGGGGTGGGGTGTGAGAGACGTTTGCGAGAGGCTCAGAGTGGTCTGCATACAGCTGGGAGAGATGCAAAGGGATCTCTGATGAAACCAGTGCTGAGGAATCCAGAGGGAGTTAGTACCCAAACATGCGTGGTTCAGCCCTGCCTATCTTGTAGTTCAGTGACGGTATGAGTCAGAGCCTCTTTGGTCTGAATGAAGTGGAAGGTACTTTCTACAAAGCAACTCAAGCATATGCCAAGGATCCGGATAAATAAAACTAATTCAGAAAAACGGAGTGGGATGCAAGCTCTTGCTCTAAATCACTTCACAGTTCTCTACAGCGAAATGCAATATGGCATCTTAAATAAAATCACCCTCTTCTGACTCTCGCAGAGGCTGCTTCAGAGCATTCCCTGGTTTCCAGCACAGTTTTATTTCCTCCCTTAGACAGACCAGCCTTGACTGAGCAACGGATTTTCATGCATCCTTTAAACCAGCATTCCCTGCCATTTCTGAAGGACAGCACGCGTCGCTAGCTGTCTGTTTCTTCCCCCTTAAACAATATAGGTTTGGGGTTGGATGTTTTTTTTTCTTTTTCCCCTCCCCATCTCATTTCTTTCCGCCTGCAAAGTGATTTGAGAGCCCCGCGACGCAGCCTGCTACAGGAGCGGGGACTTCTCTGGAACACTGGCGTGCGCAGGGATTAATGCGACCGTAGAGAAGCAGCCTGGCCTTTGAAGTGTTACAAGGGGAAGGAGGAGGTAAGTGTCGAGGCGAGCCCCTAGTCCCCCTCTCCGTCCCCGGGCAGCGTGCGGCGGCCTGCAAAGGGTTAAGGCCGCCTTGGCCCGGCGGTGCCGTGCGTATGCAATAATCTGTGTGGCTCTCTTGGCCGCCTGCCAGAGTGTTGCCTTGCCTCCTCCTCCTCCTCCTCCCTTCTCTCGCCCCCCCCCCGCCTTTTGCATGAAGTAGGATCCTTGAGCTGTTGCAGAGGCAGCCAACTGCTCCATATTTGGCTTCTATTACCCATTTACATGCTGGAGAGAGGAGAGGGAGCGAGCGCTGTACCGCAGACATCATTTCTACTACAGTGGTGGAGACATCCCGGACCTGTGTCACTGCAGGGGGAAGGAAAAAAGCCAAACAAACAAAAAGCAGACCTAAGCCCCGTGATCAGCTAGGAAGACATTTGTGTGCAAGTCTCTCTCTGACCCCCCACCCCCGCCAACCCCACCTCCACTGACACTTTACAGTAAGTGGCTTTTTTTTCCTCCTCTGCTTTCTGCCTCCCCCCCTCCCCCCCCTCCC
>WBMZ01003406.1:0-12216 GCA_013400975.1 Atrichornis clamosus | reverse complement strand
AGGGTAGGGTGCCCAGAGCAGCTGTGGCAGCCCCTGGATCCCTGGAAGTGTCCAAGGCCAGGTTGGACGGGGCTTGGAGCACCCTGGGATAGTGGGAGGTGTCCCTGCCATGGCAGGGGTGGGATGGGATGAACCTTAAGCATCCTGGGATTCTGTGATTCTAAGAGTAAAAAGGATCTCTACTAATTACAGTGGGATCAAGTCTGGTCACCACAACTCAGAGCAAATGCAGGAGTGTGAACTTGAGCAGCAGCACGGACAGAATTTCCTTTCCATAATTCTAAAGAACTTCTCCACTGTGTGTGTTTGGTCCCTCTTTGTGGGACTTTGGGCTTTGTATCCCCCAAACCACCTAAAAAGGGGGGAAGCTTTTGTTCACCGTGGCCCCCTGCAGCTCTTCAGCTTCTGCCCACTGTAATTCCCTTTCTCCCTCTCAGGGCCAGGCTGTTCCACAGGCAGATGTGTTACTCAGCCCAAAAGGCTTCTCTGTACACAGGGCATGGAGAAAGACCATTAATAATACATTAATGAGAGGATCATTGCAGGGAAACAAGAGGCCTTTGACAGCAGACTAATTAGTGCTTTGTACCTCAGTACAATTTCCATTACTGGGACTCCACTCTGCGTAATTCTGATTTCTGTCTGTTCCGCTGCACAATTCCTTGGCATTCACTTCCAGAAAATGAGGGCTCATCATTTCCCAAAAAGCAGCCTGGTCTCCAATTCCCAAACTCCTAAGAAATGAAGGGATTCCTGCACGTGGGGTGCAAACTCAGCTGGATTTACCAGAGGAACAGAACTGCAGTTTGGGTCTGTGCTTGGAACATTTCTGAGCAGAAATCTGGGAGATTTCCTAGGGATCAAGGAAGCAAAAGGCAGAGACTGGGTAACTCCATACTTATTTTGGAAGTGGGTGCTTGCTCCAAGATTGAAACCTGGAGAGAGTCTCCTCTCCCTGAGGAAGAATCTGTGTCCCCAGAGGGACATAACTCATCCTAAACAGCAAAGTCACCTGCTCAGCCACCTCACAGCTCCCAGAAATCTTGTCTTTCTCTCTGGTTTCTTTCTGGTTTTGTCTAAGTCACAGAATCACAGAATCACAGAACTGTGAAGGTTGGCAAAGCCCTCCAAGGTGATCAGTTCCAGCCATTAACCCAGCACCACCGTGTCCCCAGGTGCCACATCTACACCTCCTTTGGACACTTCCAGGGATGGGGGCTCCACCATTTCTCTGGACACTCTGTTCCAGGGCTTGACAACCTTTTCAGTGAAGAAGTGTCTCCAGATGTCCAATCTAAAACTGCCCTGGCACAACTTGAGGCCTTTTCTTGCTGTGCTGTTCCATCCCACTTTCTCCCTGTCCAAATGGATTGTGTGTAACAGTGCTCTTAATTGATCTCATTTGGTTGGGTGGCAGTTTCTGGCTGCCAGCAGATCTCATTTATCATTTCTCATTAGCCTGAAGCTTCATTAATGCTGCTGGAAACAGCCCTAAGGTCAGTGGTGTGAATGGTCTCAGTACTGTTGTAACCGTAATTGTAATTCCTTAGTTAATTCCTGAGCTCATTCCACAGTTAGTCCAGTCACTGAGCTCATGCTGTTAATTTGAGTGTTTTTCCCTGTTTTAGGTAACCCAGGTGGACACCAAACACAACTCTGAAATCCTGTCCCAGCTGGAGCCATGGACAGTTTATTGTGTCCGAGTGCAGGCTGTGATTCCCGAGTGGAACAAGACAGGGGAGCTGAGCAGGGAGCTCTGTGAGCAGACAACCCACAATGGTAACTCCTGGGGAACTGGGAAATCTTGGAATCACACACTGGGATGGGTTGGGAGGGACCTTAACGCCCATCCAGTGCCACCCCTGCCATGGCAGGGACACCTCCCACTGTCCCAGGGTGCTCCAAGCCCCGTCCAGCCTGGCCTCGGACACTTCCACGGATGGGACATTCCATAGAGAAAGTGATAATTTGAAAATAATGACTCAGAAATGAATCGTGACAGTTCTAATGATTTTTCTCCTTGTCTCTTGCAGGTGTAACTCCTGTGTGGGTGATTGTGGCAGTTCTGATAGGATCCATGTTGGCCGTTGTCACAGCTGTCATTGTTGGGTTCTTGTCCTTTTTTTATCTCTGTCGACTCACCAAACACATCTTCTGCCCTTCCTACATTTTCCCACCACACTTGAAAGAGGTAACCCACAACAATCACCCTTTTCAGCAGAACCACTGGGTTTTCTAAGGCTCTCAGTGCCAAAACATTCAGAGCTTCTTTTATTTTGCCTCCTTTCATTGGCACCTGATAGTCAGTGATCTGTAATTTGTGATAAGGAGCTTTTTATGGCTCAGAAACAGGATGGGTTTGTTGACTTTATAGTGAGAGAGGAGCAGGTGTCAACTTCAGTTCCTCTTCTAACAGAGATCTCTGTGTCCTGTCTCCTTTTAGACCTGAACCAGCTCACTGTTCCCCTGCACAGTTCTGTGATGTAACCATGAGTTTTGACTTCAGTCAAGTGTGTAGGGCAGGAACCTGCACTGGGCCAGCTGTTCAGAGCAGCCTGGCCCAGTGCAAGGTGTGGATTGGGATGTGGATTGGGTTGGGGTCCCATCCAACCCAAACCAGGCTGGGAATTCATTATTCCATGAAATCTGCAAATCCCAGATTGAGGAGAGCAGTGAACAGCAGCCATGGCTGCCCCTGTTCCACACAGAGAACACAAAGGGCTGCAGCAGGATCTCTTCCAAGGAAAAAGGATGTACAAAGTACTCTCACATTCCAGCCTGTGCTCTCCTGAATTCCTGCAGTTCCTCTGGGTCTTTGGTTTTGACTCATTGGAGCTCAGCAGCCTCAGCTTTGCAGCTCACTCAGCACTTGGCTCCTGCTTTAGGTTGAGCTCATGCTCAGCACCCAGGAGTGTCATGGAATCCCAGAATCCCAGACTGGTTTGGGTTGGGAGGGACCTTAAAGCCCACCCAGTCCCACCCCTGCCATGGGCAGGGACACCTCCCACTGTCCCAGGGTGCTCCAAGCCCTGTCCAACCTGGCCTTGGACACTTCCAGGGATCCAGGGGCAGCCACAGCTTCTCTGGGCACCCTGTGCCAGGGCCTCCCCACCCTCCCAGGGAACAATTCCTTCCCAAGATCCCATCTATCCCTGCCCTCTGGCAGTGGGAAGCCATTCCCTGTGACCGGTCCCTCCATCCCGTGTCCCAAGTCCATGCAGTTTGTGGAACCTGGAGCCCAGCAGTTGGGGAGGCAGCACCAGATCCATACAGGACATGCCCAACTTTCCTTTGCTCCCAGGTGGCTCTAAGGGAGAACTCTGGGGCTTCCCACTGCTATCCCAGGAATCACAGGTCAGCTGTGCTTTGGCCAAGGCAGGAGTTTCACTGTGGGAATGTTTCCATTCAGGTCTGTGCCAGAACATTTCCTATCCCAGTTTGCAAGGACAGGGTCTGATAATGAAGGGAGTGGTGCAGATTTTTACATCTGCACTGAACAGGACTCCAGAGAGAGCAGCTGGTTCTTACAATTCCATTCAGAATTGTTCCGTCTTGGGCCACCAGGATGAGCAGAGGGATGGAGCAGCTCTGCTGGGAGGAAAGGCTGGGAGAATTGGGATTGTTCAGCCTGGAGAGGAGAAGGCTCTGGGGTGACCTCATTGTGACCTTCCAGGAGCTGACAGGAAACATGGAGAGAGACTATTTCCAAGGGATGGAGGGCCAGGGCACAGGGAATGGCTTCCCAGTGCCAGGGCAGGTTCTTGACAAATCTCTGTGAGCTCCTTCCCCTGCAGCACAGTTACCTTTTAGTGTTTGTTCCAAGCAAAACTCTTTGATTTTTTAAAAGTGAGTTTAAAGCAAGTTTCTCTTCCAAAGAAGTCCCTGCCCCCTGGGGTTGTTCTTACAAAGAAAGCCACTTCCATCTTGTTTCCAAGCCTGGAACAGGATGTTGGAGAGGACGTGCTGTTGTCAGCCCTGTGGGACTTGTGAGGCCTGAGAAAGTGCAGAGCAATCTCATCCTGTTCAATCGTCACAACACTTCTGGGCACACAGGATGGGCCAGCTGGACAGACCTAATCCTCATTTCCTCTTTGCTTCCCAGTTTTTGAGCAAACCTCCCAGTGCTCCACAGGCCTTCCCTCCACTTCCACAAGAAGAACACCTGGTTTATGACAAGCTGACTGTCATTTCAGAAGAATCCCCAAATCCCTGGGATGGGAGTGGGGATGAGGCCAGCAGGACACCAGAGCACCCTCAGGACTCTGCACAAGGAGATTCCCACTCAGGAGTGGGAGCAGCTTCAGGAAAGGCCTAAATATCCTCATTTTTCCTTGGAAAAATGGACTGTTTGGTTTATCTCATTGCTGCTTTCTTCAGCCAGTAAAAATCCACAGACAAAGACGAGGGCACAGACTTCAGACAGAATCATTTTCTTTTTTTAAAGTACAGGAAACTTGGCTCTAAATGAGGAATTAAATGATCCATAACTTTTGCCACTGTTGGTTGTGGCTCCCTGGGGAGTTGTAGCAATCCCTGGCACTGGTTATGACATTAAAAAGCAAATGTCATAAATATATATATAAATATTTTTAACTTTGATGAACTATTTATTGCAAAAAACAATCAAAATGTTTATAAAAGAAAATAATATTTTGTAAAGAAAGACCTGATCTATTTTTTTTAATGAGCACTGATTTGTTTTTAAGGACGTCCCCACTGGCATCATCTTTCTATGGAATTTTCTTTTAACTGATGAAGTTTTTAGGGGGGGATGAACTGATGTCTGTGGAAAACTTGGCAGCTAAAGTGGGAGTTAAATTAAATTTAATTTACTTACCTACTGATGTGTATTCTTAATGTAAAAAGTCAATGCAGGGAGCTGTGGCCCCCTGGTCCCAGTCCAGCCCCAACCCACAGGTGGGTCAAGGTTGTGCCCAGCACTGGGGCAGGAAGTGGGACCTTTGCACTGGGCATTGGCTGGGCCTGGGTGTTACTACAGCAAAATGAGAGGGAAAAATGAAATTCTGTCAGCAAAAGGAGCTTGCCAGGAGTGGAGCTGTGTCTCAGCTGTCACTTGGTGTGGGAATGGCAGCACTTGGGGGTTGATGTTTGTTAGTTAATGCATAAATATCCCCTTTTTGGGAACAGTTGCAGGAAGAAAACAGGAATGGATTCCATCACTTTTCATTCCCAGCTGCGCTCTGAGGAGGCTCAGGGGACCTTCCCAGTGTCCCCAAGTCCCTGACAGGAGGGGGCAGCCAGGGGGGGATTTGGGATTTGCTCCCAGGGGACAGGGACAGGAGGAGAAGGAACGGCCTCAGGCTGTGCCAGGGGAGGGGCAGGTTGGACAGCAGGAGGAATTCCTGCCTGGAAAGGGTGGTCAGGCCTTGGCAGGGGCTGCCCAGGGAGGTTTGGAGTCGCCATCCCTGGAGGTGCCCAAGGAAGGCCTGGACGTGGCACTCAGAGCTCTGGGCTGGGGACAAGGTGGGGATGGGCACAGCCTGGACTCGGTGACCTTGGAGGCCTTTTCCAACCTCAGGGATCCTGGGATTCTGAGATTCTATGGAATCTGCACCTGTTTTTTCTGCACTTGTTATCATATTCTGCTTTGATGGGAAATGTGGAATTCATTGAATTGATTTTTTCCAGGGTATTTTGTTCCATTGGTGCTTTTCTCCGCCTCTCCCCGAGGCTGCTCTGGGAATGCTGATCCTGTGTCTGGATCCAAGGTACCCACACAGCTCCCTGTGTGTCCCTGTCCCTCCTCCCACAGCAGCAGCTTCTTTCTATATTTTTTCCCTTTTTTTGGCTTTCAGAAAGGCAAAACCCACAGGGCCAACACCCACTGCATGTGGAGCTGGTGAGGAGGGGCTGGAGATTCCCTGCCTTTTCCTCACTTTTCCGAGAGCTGCGTTTCTCTCTCCAGCACCTGATTTGCATGGAAGGACTGTGAGTTCCTGTCAGACAAAGGTGGCTGGAATCAATCAGCTGGTTCCAAGGTCCTGGATAGGGTAGAGATAAGGCAGAGATAAGGCTGTGCCACTTGTTCATTGCTGAGTCAAACTGGGGGAGAGGAGAAACAGCAACCTCGGCTGCTCAGGGATATTGGGAGTTTAGATGAAAGCAGGAAAAGTGTCTGCAAGGACAGCACTGGCACAAGAACAGGATTCCCAGAGCAGCTGTGGCTGCCCCTGCATCCTTGGAAGTGTCCAAGGCCAGGTTGGACGGGGCTTGGAGCCCCCTGGGACAGTGGGAGGTGTCCCTGCCCATGGCAGGGGTGGCACTGGGTGGGATTTAAGGTCCCTCCAACCCAAACCAGTCCGGGATTTTGGGATTCTATGACTGAATCCCAGCTAAGCCATTAATGCCAACAGGTTTTATTCACACGTTGTCAAATGGCTGTTCCTGGAGATTTGGGGATTTTCCAGTGGTTTGTTATTTAATGGGCTAAATCCCAGGAAATCAACCACAGTCAGATAAAAGGTCTGACAAGGAGTGATGTACTCAGAAACTCCAATTCCAGCCCCATAAAGCCAATCCCTGGGACTCTCCCAAGAAAGCCACTCCTTCAGAAGGCAACTGCCTGGGATCCTTCTCTGGAAGTGCTTCTTTCTTGGATGTCTACATAAAACCAACCTTTTCCTCTTGGACAAGGTGATTTCATGGACACTCGGACCCGTGGTCTTCCTTCTTTCTGCTCTGCAGGGAAGTTGGGAATCTGGCTGGGAGTGGCACTGAGGCCAGGCATGGTGAAGGTCAGATGTCACCGTGTCACTTGAGAGGAGTCAAAGCTGATTTCTACTTTTAAAGCTCTGCCTTTCCTAAGAATCCCAGAATCCCAGAATGGTTTGGGATGAAGGGACCTTAAATCCCATCCAGTGCCACCCCTGCCATGGCAGGGACACCTCCTACTATCCCAGGTTGCTCCAGGCCCTGTCCAACCTGGCCTTGGACACTTCCAGGGATCCAGGGGCAGCCACAGCTTCTCTGGGCACCCTGTGCCACGGCCTCCCCACCCTCCCCGGGAACAATTCCTTCCCAAGATCCCATCTATCCCTGCTCTCTGGCAGTGGGAAGCCATTCCCTGTGTCCTGTCCCTCCATCCCTTGTCCCAAGTCCCTCTCCAGCTTCTGCTTGTCCGCACAGGGGCTGTGTGGCCCCACAGATCCCTCAGGCACCTGGGGCCTCTTAGAGAAGCAGGAATTCAGAGGAGGAGCAGGAATTCAGAGGAGAGTTCATGCTGAGCTGGGCTCGTGGCCACTGCGATGCCAAGGGATCAATAGCAGGTGACCTTTAACTGTGTTGTGATGTAAACTGAAGGCACACAGGGATGCTGAGGCTGCTCCCTCTGCCACGGCGTGTTCTGGCAAAGCCAAGAGGAAAACACAGCCCTGGGAAGGCCTGGGAGTTCCTGGAAAAAGATTTCAGACCTGAAATGCAAAGCAAAGTAGAATGATTAAGGAATAGGGAAGAGGGGAAACTGAGGGAGAGGTGAGGGTTTGTGGTGAGTAAAACAAATTCTAGAAGAGGGCAATGAGGGAAGACAGGAAGGAACAGTTTAGGGAATTCCAAGGGAGTGGAGTGAGAATTTCAGGGAGAAAGAGGAACCAGATCCCAGACCAACCAAGGGGTCAGGGACACCATCACCCCCCATCTCCACATCCTTTATCTCTCCCTCTTGGGAGCTTTGGGGTCTTCCCTTCCCAGCAGGTCCTGGAGGGGCCAGGGAAGGCTTTGCTGAGTCCAAATGCAGAACAAGTCCCACTGAGCAGCAGAGCCACAAAGGCTTTCAGAAACATCCCTCACAAGCTCCAGAAAAGCTTTTAAAGAAATGCTTAACCAGAAAGGCAGGGTAAGATTTTGTGCTTGCAAGTCACGCCTTTTTTTATTCTGAGCAGGTTGGGAAAGAGCCATTATCACTTGACAAAATGCCATTTTCTAGGATTCATCATCCTGGAAAATGACTATTGAAAGTTATTGACTAAGTGGGGTGCACAGAAAGACTCCTTCCCCAGAGACTGTGCTGTTGTGAAACAGGAGGGTGCAAAGAGCTGCTTTACAGGAAGAACTGTGGAGAATCCAGGCATGGCTGCCAGTCTGCCTCCAAGGTACTGGAAGTCTTTCTTCCTTAGGGACTGGATTTCCCTAAGGTCATTTTGGTTGCTCTCAAGTCATTACTGTAGAACACTGGAGGCATGGAAGGATGATGGCATCAAAAAGACAAATGAGAAGCCACTGGGGAAGCCTTGGAGAGGAAATCCTCACTCCAGCAGCTCTGATGTCCATCAACAACCCCAGGATTCCCCCTGGAGAAAGCACCAGACCAAAAAACCTGATTGACAACTTTCAGTTCTTCCATTTTCCCATCAACTCTGCCATCACATCTCTCAAATCTCCTCTCTGATTTCCACTCCCTTCTCTCTGCTCCTTTGTTTCTGGGACAGCTTTGGGAACTACACTCAGTTCCTCAGAGGGATTTCCTTCTCCCGTCTGGGTGAGTTACGTCATGCCAGAGGCGATGGAAATCCCACCGGGATTTGCCATGGGTTGGGTTTTCAGCCATCCTGACCTAAGGGTGAAACCAGCCTCTGGGACTCCTCCAGAAAGAGCACAACTCACTGACCACTCTGGAATTCCAGCCTGGAGGAGAGAAGGATCCAGGGAGAGCTCAGAGCCCCTTCCAGGGCCTAAAGGGGCTCCAGGAGAGCTGGAGAGGGACTGGGACAAGGGATGGAGGGACAGGACACAGGGAATGGCTTCCCACTGCCAGAGGGCAGGGATAGATGGGAGATTGGGAAGGAAGTGTTCCCTGGGAGGGTGGGGAGGCCCTGGCTCAGGGTGCCCAGAGAAGCTGTGGCTGCCCCTGGATCCCTGGAAGTGTCCAAGGCCAGGCTGGACAGGGCTGGGAGCACCCTGGGATAGTGGGAGTTGTCCCTGCCCATGGCAAGGGTGGCACTGGATGGGCTTTAGGGTCTGTCCAACCCAAACCTTCTGGAATTCTAAATATTCTCTTTGAAGCTGAAAGTTGTAGATGTGTTCAGATGTAGGCTTTTGGAAGGTTCCAGAAATGTCTCCACAGGCTGTACAGTGAGAGGTCAATGCCAGGCTCTCCAGGCTCTTCCAGCCTGGCTGATCCAAGTCATGGCTCTTCTGTCCTTCAAAACCTGATCCCAGAACCATCAAGGTTGGAAGGGACCTTCCAGATCATCCAGTCCCATCATCCCCGCAAACCACATCCCCAAGGGCCACATCCAGAAACTTCTGGAACCTTCCAGAGACAGCGACTGCACCACCTCCCTGGGCAGCTCATTCCAAGGCCTGATCCAAGAAATGCTCCTTCCTGCTCCTTAGCACTGGTGAGGCCTCATGGAGAGCTGTGAACAGGGCTGGGAAGAGTCAGGAGGAGGACAAGGAACAGATTCCATCAGGAAAATGCTACGATGTGCTCTGGGAAAAGAGGTCTGAGGGCAAAGCACTGATAGTGCTAAAAAATTGGAAAAGCTTCTGACAGCAGGGAAGGAATCCCTGCGCTGTGTGTCCATGGGAGAGGTGAAAGCAGTTCCAAGATTGCAACAAAACAGAGACAAGGAAACATTTTCTAAAGAGGAAACCATAAAAATAGAGGTGATACTCCCTGAGAAGGGGGATGTAAAAAATACATCCTTTGGGAAGGGGTAGGGAGATGTGATCCCTGCCTGGGCTCCCCAAGGTCCTTCCTGAGCCCGTGCTCCTACACTTCCCAAACAAGATGAAATGCTGTGTTTGCCCCTTTTATCCCGTTCCAGGGCTGACATGAGAAGAAAGCACCAAGTGGCCTCTCCTTTGTCCTTCAGCCAACAGAAACAAATCCAGCAGAGCCCGAGCAGCCTCGTTTCCTCGGTCACAGGAGGGTTTGGGGACACGGCCACAGGGACACCCACTGTCCTGCCTGGGCTCTGGCTGCCTGTGCACTGCAGATAGAGCTGCTCCTCTTCCAGCCTGGGCAGCACCAGTTCCTTTTCTTTCTTCTGTAATGTCAGAGGAAGTTGTGTTCAGACCCAGCAGGGGATAAACTAAATATTAGGGAATATTTAATCGGTTACTAAATACTTCTCCCAGTCATAGACTGGGTTAAGCTGTTGCAGTTCATGGGCAAAATGGTTGTACTGAGGTGTGGTTTCAGGAAAACTCGCCATAAAAATGTTTCCTTATGAACTATTGGAGCAGGAGGCAACAAATTCTCCTGGAATGAATCTGCCTCGGGCTCAGCAATGCCTCAGCACCGGGCTACAACCATGGATCAATCTCCTGCAGGCTCAACAAATCATGGAGAGCCTGGAGCCTCTCCCTGCCCAGGAGAGGCTGAGGGAGCTGAGAGGGGCCCTCACCCCTGGGTGTCCCTGGGTGCAGGGAGGGGCAGAGCAGGGCCCGGCTCTGCTCCGGG
Source organism: Atrichornis clamosus (assembly GCA_013400975.1). Classification (NCBI taxonomy): domain Eukaryota; kingdom Metazoa; phylum Chordata; class Aves; order Passeriformes; family Menuridae; genus Atrichornis; species Atrichornis clamosus. Next base: position 1,793 of record WBMZ01003406.1, on the reverse strand, counting down.
GGGCCTGGAATGGCTCCAGAGGAACGGGCAGGGGCTGATCCCAGGAAGTGCCCCCTGCACAGGAGGCAGAACTTCTTCCCTGGGCAGTGCCCGAGCCCTGGACAGAGCCCAGAGAGGGGCTGGAGTCTCCTCCCGGGGATATTCCAGAGCCCTCTGGACACGATCCATGCCCTGTGCTCTGGGATGGCCCTGCTGGGGCAGGGAGTGGGAGCAGGTGACCCCTGTGGGCCCTTCCAGCCTCACCCATCCTGGGATTCTGGGAATCTGGGAGCCTAACAGACGTGCTCAGAGTACACTTCATGGCAAAAGAGGCAGCAGCAGCCAGGAGTATTTTGATCCCAAGGTCTCCCTGGAATGCCTGTGTTCTCCCCAGGCTCTCTGTGCCATGTCTGTGACAGGATGCAGAGGGCACAGGGCTTTGCCCACCAGAGTCTCAGATCCTCCTCTCAGGGAACTGCGGTGCCCACTGAGGAGTTGGCTGTCTGAGGGGATGGGAAGTGAAAGGTGAACACCTGACTTCACCTCCCCAAGCCCTGCAGCTGGGCAGGCCCATGGAAAACACGAAACACTAAACAAAGAGACAAAGAGCTCTTCAGTCTTGTGATCAGAACTTCTGGCTGCCGAAAGGGAGCTGAGCCCAAGCCCCACGTCAGGGGCTGGAACATCCACACTGCATTTCATGTTCACTGTAGGAGTCAATCAAACCTTTGAGAAATTGGGCCAACCACCAAAACACAGATTTCTCCCTCCCCATAAAATCCCAGACTGGTTTGGGTTGGAAGGGACCTTAAAGCCCATCCAGGGACACCTCCCACTATCCCAGGTGGCTCCAAGTCCCATCCAGCCTGGCCTTGGACACTCCCAGGGATCCAGGGGCAGCCACAGCTTCTCTGGGCACCCTGTGCCAGGGCCTCCCCACCCTCCCAGGGAACAATTCCTTCCCAATATCCCATCTATCCCTGCCCTCTGGCAGTGGGAGCCATTCCCTGTGTCCTGCCCCTCCATCCCTTGTCCCAAGTCCCTCTGCAGCTCTCCTGGAGCCCCTTCCTGATTTTTAATTGGATTTTTCATTAAACTGAATGGGTCTTTTTCTGTGTGAGCTGCAAGAGTGGCTCTGTTGACACTTTTAGGCTGGGACGGAATAACAGCAGCTGAATGCTGTGGTTGTGGACTCCCCATCCCTGGAAGTGTCCAAGGCCAGGTTGGACGGGGCTTGGAGCACCCTGGGATAGTGGGAGGTGTCCCTGCCCATGGCAGGGGTGGCACTGGATGGGCTTTAAGGTCCCTCCCAACCCCAACCTTGCGTGATTCCATAGGAGAGTGTGTGGGAGCTGCACAGCCACTCACCCCACCCCGTAATTCCGAGCACCACCCTGGTAGCCCCGGGCCACCAGCCCACAGGGACAGGACCAGTTTGCGTCCCTTGGCCCACATCCACCACCCCGGGCTGCCGTGGGCAGGCCAGCACAGCCCCTGCTCCTGCTGCCCTGCCTTCAGGCTGCCTCTCTGGCTCTGGGATTCCCATCCCTGCAAGTGTCCAGGGCCAGGTTGGATGGGGCTTGGAGCCACCTGGGACAGTGTGAGGGACAGCCCCATGTGCTGGGGACTGTCCTGCCTCGCTGAGCTGTCGCAGAGCGGGGCAGGAGGCTCTGGGAACACTCCCAGTTATCAGGGCTTTCCACAGCCACAGTGCCTCACCTCCCTCGCTGTCCTTCTCACCTCAAGTGACACCGCAGTGCTGCAGGCACATGGTGTGATTCCTACAAAGAACCATGGAATCATGGAGTGGTTTG
>WBMZ01003404.1:0-10358 GCA_013400975.1 Atrichornis clamosus | reverse complement strand
ATCTGCTTTTCAAACTAAGACAGCTATATGGAAAGGAGAGGAATTGACTGATTTCAGAACTTAATTAAATAAGGTGGAGTCTCATGTAAAAAACCAAACCCCTAAAACCAAGATGCTGATGATGAATCCTCTCATATCCTCTTCCATCTCATGTATCCTTCTATACAGAATTGAAACTGAGTGGTGTAATTATCCCTTCTTATTTCTGGCTAAAGCATAAGAAAATAAAATGAAGATGAAAAAAGAGAGTTAAACATTACATTAAAGGAATTAGGTGTCTTCGTGGAAAAAGACAGGGAGACACAATTTTGTATGTGTTGGTCATCACATAAAGGCTCTCCAGCTTTCAACGCGAAGTCTGTTCTTCCTCAAAACAATGCAACTTTTGATCTGTATTGACAAGAAGCCCAACTCAGTGTAGACAACTGAAGCATGATCCATTTGTAAATGTTAGTAGGTAAAAAAAACCCCACGAAGTTACTGAAGACTATTGTTGTTCTAATATTCATGAATGGATACAATATTGGCACAGTATTTAGAATGCAGAATGTGTCAGATAAGGGCTTTTCTTAAGACAACATAACAAATATGGACACAGAAGGGGAAAAAAGCCTCCTCACCTGGATGATTCAGAAGGGTGTCAAGTTCTTCTTTGGCTACAACCATTCTTAATTTGTCACTGCTATCAATGACAAAAATAATGGCTTGGCCCTCTCTGCATAACATAAAAAGAGCAAAGAGGCAAATTACAGGTTCTCAAACTGTGAATAAGAAAAGGCTTCATAAGAAACACCCAAAAAAAAAAAAAGCCCAAACAAACCTTATTTTTTCTCTAATTTTTGTCATTGTTTTCTACCATTAACATTTGAATCCAATTTTTCTGAAATTCATTCTTTTGGTAACATGCATAATTTTTTAGACATGAGGTTGTTACCTGTGTGACTAATACACAGTTCAGTCTACACACACCTTTAAGAAAAGCTTAATTTTACTACTGAAGCTGAAAAATGAACTCAAAATGTAACCAACTGCTATTTTGACAGTGTGGTCAAGCAGACAAGAAACACCATAAAACCAGATTTTAATGGAAATTCTTTCTTTCCTACACTAAAGTTTATATAGAGAAAGGTCAATTACCTTTTTAGAAAAAAAACGTGTCATAGCAAGGCATATGCAGGTTATTTTAACTTTTAAAGAAATCTGCATAAACACGATTTTTCTTTTGTTTCAAGTAACAGGTAAAAACTTTCAACTATTTCAAAACATTGGGACATTTTGCTGGCATTATTTCAGGATGTTACTGATATTTTATGACTTGATGACTTCATTTATTGAAACGTATTTTGAAAACCAAATAAATTCTCACCAATTCATAATTCACCAGTTCAGTTATAAACACCCAGTAAGAGTATATTTACTTTATATTTTAAAGTAATATTCACTTCTCCTTCATTTTACATTTCTCTGAGAGACCATTATGAATACATTCTTTACCCTCCAGCACCATCTATCTTTGTATTTTGATAAGAAACAGTTCTAGAACTACTGAAAGCCAGAAATAACCTGAGCAGCCCAAGATTGTATTAAAAGGCCTATTCTTTTCTGGTGTACATAACGTTCAGTAAATAAAGCTTTTGCATAGTAGCAGAAAATGCCTAAGTAATTTTCATGAGCATACAATATTTTTCCAGAGGAATCAAGAGTACTAGCATGTATTTACTATCAAAAAAAAAAAAAAACTTCACAAAGAAGTAATAGGGACACAACATGACTGTACATATATTTGAGACAGGTGCAGTCAGAGGATGACCTAGAAGACAGTTTCAAGTCAAATAGAAGAAAAGCCTAAACTTGAAGTACTCCAAGGCAACTACTTTGACACTTGATCAGATTTGATTTCCATTTTGCTATTCTTGCAAAATTAAATCTCGCTTAACTTTATAAACTGAACAACATTATTTTATCAATATTTTTATTTTGTTAATAAAAATTAAAATGCTATTATTTTTATATTTTTCTTAGAAGTTAATTCTGAATATGTGCCTACTGCACTGGATCAGAAACAGAGGTGGATACAAGTGCATATTTCACTGTTAGCATAAACTAAAAAACTCCCTTACTGTTAAGATGAAAAAGCCATTTATGCCACACAAGGGATAAGTTACTGCATTAAATACAGCAATCACAAAAATTATTTGCTTATGAAGCACTCTCCTAGCATTTTGAAAGTAGCATAAGGGCATCAGTTACAGAAATGCAAAAGATCTTGGCGACATACATCTAACACTCAAACAATGAAGGTGTCCTAGCCACATGTTTTCAAACTGCTGACACATATTTTGCAGAGGAAGGAGAGAAATTGTTAATCCTCAATTAAAAAATACTTTAAGCTCTATCACAATTGATATTAATATTTAAGCAATCTTAAAATCTTTGAAATTTCTTCATGCCATTTCTCCAAGCTACATCTGTATGGTTTAGTTCTGTTCACCTTATGTAGATCAGGACCAGGTATTACAGAATAGCAATGAGACAATGTAAGTAAAGATTTAAGTTTCACTAGAAGCTACAAAAACAGAGCATGGTATCTATCTATTATCATTAAGGCAATATCATAGCATTATAGAGTACAGGGAATATCCTGTTCAAGAAGTAACATGTAAGAATGTTCGTTCAAGTTCTTAGTTACATGTGCCTTATTCTCTGAGGTTAATTTCCCTCACCTCTAAAAATCTCACCCATCAGCCAATATCTTTTAGGTTTTAAGCAGTTTACCTATAGAAGAACTGAAAAATTGGAAATCTAACTCATCCTGAGCTTTGTTACAGAATTGGTTTCCAGGTTTCAACATTTAAATCCCATCTTTAGTATATCCCCCTGTCTTGGAGCCAACAAGTTGCCCATGAAAGCACATCAAGCAACTGCAGATAAAAATGTTCATTTTTTAGAACAGAAAGTTGTATTTATCCAGAATGACCTTCACTGGGTATTAAGTCCTCTCTGAATCATTTCTAACCACTGATATAATCATACTTCTGTTTAAATAAGGTACACAACATACAAATTATCAAGATATTATCATACTTCTGTTTAAATAAGGTACACAAGAGCTAATATGAACAGCAGTGCTTTAAAATAAATTATAGGCTTACTTGTAGTAATGTTCCCAGAGGTCTCTGTATTTCCCTTGACCTGACATATCAAACACTGTGAAAGACAAACTGCAAAGAAAAGAAGTTCGTGAGGCACGGAAACAAAGAATAAACCCCAAACTCAAACCATTTTCTTTGCTACCCTGACAAAAAAAAAAGCCAGATCTACTCGAATCCTAATCAACTGAGAAAAATTCCCAAACGAACTCTGGTTGCACTATCTGCCTTCAAACAATCCTACTCAGTTTTGCAGCCTTATTATAGAAATATTTCACAACGAAAATTGTGTTTATTAGCTGAATAAAAGAACTAAGCCAATTATTTAAAGTTACATCAAATACAAAATAAGCTCCCATTCAGTTTCTCTATCATACTAGTATCAAATATTGTTTATAAGTAAATGGAATTCAGATGAAACATGACTTAAAATCCACAGCCTGTCTCAAATTCTGTCCCTAGAGAGGCATAAATGTATGCAAAATAAAAGGCTTTTTAAAAATAAAAAAATAACATTCCACCTTCAGAAAAAAAAAAAAATTACATTCTGGTAATAACAGGTGAGCTCAGATGACCAAACTACTAAGAGCAGTCTTTGCAACTGTGAGATTTCACCCAAACACCACATACAGCAAGTCAACTTAAAGAACACTACAAAACCTTCTCATCCACTCCTGAAAAGTTTACAGAGGCAACATTGACTTCAGTATTAGGCTTTCCTGTTTTGGGTAGTCCCAAGCAGCACCCCAAATGGAGGCCACACAAAATGAGGAGGTTCAGAAAAGCAAGCTCTCCAGACATCCTTTCCACTCTATGTCCAGACACCTGATTCTAGAGTTGTGGGTTTATTAGTTTGTGGGGGTTTGGGGTTTTGGGTGTGTTTTTTAGGGTTTGTTTTGCCTTTTAAAAATCATTCTACAATGATGTATTTACAGGTCATCGTCTCTCCTACCACAGGATGAGAATACAAGAAAGAGAAATAAATTAATTTACATTCTTACATAGCCAAGTTCCAAACCTGTCTGATGTGCTTTACTGAGACAGAACACAGTTGTTGAGGCTCCTACAGAAATATGAAACCTATCAGTCTCACACATCAGCTCAAGGAATAAACAATTTTCTAGCAGATCTCTCACCCAGTGAGGCACACTGCTTGGTTTGAAGACTAACTGCACACATTAAAAGTACACAGTGAAGGCTATAGAATAACAAAATGATGTCAACTCCTTGAAATACCTTTGTGTCATGACATTCCCTATCTAAATCTTAGTCTTCATTCAACTAATGACTCATTCCTCCCTTTCCTGGCCTTTACTCCTGCCATCTTTACAGTGCTAATGCTGTAGCCATCATTTTTCATTTAATGAGATTACACTGCAATCTGTCAGAGTACCTCCAGTGAGAGTGCTTAACACAGGCTACCAGACTGAGAGAGGAATACAGACTGCCACCTCAGCTACTGTCTCTCCTCCAGTCTGTAACACTGCCCTATTCTGAAATTCTTAACAGAGAGGAATCAGATGCTCAAACACACTACTGCAAAAAACTAAAAAACTTTAAAAAAAATTTTTTTACACATATCTAGTTTTATAGCAGCACAGAACACACAATATATTCCCTCACACAGTCAGTCCTGGAGCATGATTAGGTCTCACAGGTACTACATTTCAACAAACTGCAATGTCATGTCATTATACCACTACACATGATACTCAGTTACAGCCCCACTGAAAGAGATAATTAAGACTATCATATAATAATTATTATTGCCAAATGGAAGAACAAAGTACTACCTCGAAGTCTTGAATTTCTCTATACTGAATCCTATTGTTGGAACGATGTCCTGAGTTTGAGCCTTTGAAGGAAAGAAAGTACAAATTTTACAGTCAAATTAGAAAATGTAAATATTCAAATATATTTGAAACATGAATATATTACAGATCTACTTTTCCCCAAACTGCGCAATATTAAAAAAGTTCCCAGAGAAGCAATTCAAAATCAAGGATTTGTATTTTCTAGGAAATAGAGCAACACTATTGGAATTGCCAAAACACAAAGCATTAATAATAGATCTGTCTGATAACTGATTTACTACTGAGCTAGCCAAGGAACCTATCAGCTAAGTTGGTAGAAAAGAATAGCTCCTTTAAGAAGCATCGATATTGAGCAGGAAGAAAGGTCACATCCCACAGATTACAGAGCTGTCTGAGAAAGTGACATGCAATCCTTTCATGGACTTTCTAGAGTCCCTTATTCAAAACCCCTTCTATAGGCAGCTGACCCCTCACATGCAACTGAGGAAAGCTTGGCTTATTCACCTGCAGCATCCCACCACTGTAAAGACTTTTGTCAACAGTTCCTGCCACCAAGGGAAAATTTGTGCAGAGAAGAGGTGTTATTTCTTTAACATTTATTTCAAATAGATCTATCAGGTTCAGAATAAACAACTGCAAACAGATGGAAAAACATTTGTATTTGCCAGACACCTAATAAATATATTGCTGTGAGGGCAAAGTAGCAGTTCTTCTTAAGAAGACTGGGTTGATTCAGGGCTCAAAATCACCTGTCCCTTGAACTTACTAAAAATAAACAATTTTCTTAAGTTTGACCTAATGACATTTGTTGCATGCTGGACTATTTGGCATGTCTTGCAAGGATAGGACTCATACAAGTTGAATGCGAAGTTATCCTTCTAAAGCAACAGATTAAATGAAAATATTCAGAAATAAATTCTCATTATGAACAGATTCTATTTATTCTACTAGTGTGATTCCCTTGGGACCTTCTTTAAGACCTATTATTGTGATATATCTTCAAGTCTGCATTCATCTCTAGTTAGGAATCCTTTACTGCTTAAGTCATGACATAAAAACCCAAAGGTCTCAAAAATTATATAAATATACAATTTCACTGGTACAAATGGTAGTATTTCCTCCAAACAACTGGCAGCAGATAGCAAGCAGTTTATAACTCTTTAAGTTTATTCAATCTTCAGTGGAAGAATAACGCCAGGAATGGAAGAGTAGCAGACTCTTCATCATGTCATACTTTTTAGATAATGTCCAGTGGATTCTTCAGGAAAAATTCAATGAAAATTAGAAACAAACAAACAAATAAAAATGCAAAAAACAAAACAAAAACCAAAAAGCTGTGTCCTGATAGAAAGAGCAGAAATCAGTTTCCCAGATGCATATAACCAAGATGCACTAGCCTTTGGCTTTGAAAATGCCTACCAAAATTCATCTATTTCTAGCCCATAAACATACCTGGAAACAAGTTGATCCTATTTTCATTTTTGCTCAGAATAATATGCACTTCTAGTGGCCTGAACTGGATAAATGAACTTCAAGTATTAATGCTACTTATTTTGAAAATTCTGCTTTAAAAATAATGAAGTCACCCTTAAATATTCATCTTCACATTATTTTTAAATTTTATCACTTATTATGTACATACTATTTTTCAGGAAGAGATTAAAACAAACATTATAGAGTTGACAAGTTCTTATACAATTGTATTAATCCTAAATGTTCAACAGCACTTGTAACTGCAATCCTGTAGCAATTATTTAAGTGACTGTTTCAGATCCTGATTTCAGCTATCATAAACCCTTCCTTATTGGGTCGTCTTAAAAAAAAAAGAGTACCACGTTAACAGTGGGGTTTTTTTTCCCAAATAATATACATGTGAATGCTTACCCTAAGTTTTAGCTGGTTGGAAAATCTTAAAGTATATTTGTTCCATTGTACTAAATAAACCAGCTCCTCACATGTTTTCCATGGTCACATCCATTACAACAGCATTCAAAACCAGATTAAATAAACACCAGCTCTGCAGTAAAAACACCAGCAGTGAACTACGCAGGCTACTTACATTGGAAGGTTTAAGTTTATTTATGATCGTTGTTTTGCCGCTGTTGTCCAAGCCAAGGCACAGAACATGAACCTCCTTTTTCTTCAGCCCAAGCCATCCTGCTAGCTTGTCAAACAATCCCATACTTGTGGCTCGAAAACACAGGGATCACCTGTTGTTCAGGAAATCAGAGCAGGAACTGGCTATTGGAAAACTGCTACATGTAGGGCAGTGCTGGCACAGAGGGTGGGCATGGGGCTGAGCAGGGCCACCCTTTCCAGGGCTGTGTGAACAGGACCCCACATAAACACTGTCCCAGCAGGCTGGCTCGGCACATAAGCACGTGGAGGGTAAGCTGATTACAGCACAGAGGCCTGGATACAAAAGTAGACTGGCCGTTTATAGCCCTGTCTGTATAACACAATGCCCTTGATACATGGACGGCAGCAATATTGCCATCGTTCTGAGCAGCCCAAACAGGAGCACAACTGTTCAATGCCACCAGGCCTCCCACCAAACTGAACAAATAAAAGGAGGACCACTACATTTTACCTCAAATTGTCAGTAGTCCGTAATTCAGACAAAAGTAAAACACTGCTTCCCTTCTTCAGCACCTGCTACATAATTTACTGAATCCTGAACTAAATAAAGCACCTCCTGTGATTTTAATTCAAACTCTAACAGGTTTTGCCAATATTGCTATGTATAAATCAGGAACTCTTCATTTGCTACAAATAGAAACTGATTAAAATAGATCTATCAGACATGAAGCCTGACACCACAACATTCACCCACACATCAGGCAGATGCCAAACCTCTACTGCTGCCCAGACACTGGCTGAAGTTACCTGGCAGTGGCACATTCAAAGGAGCTTACAATGTGTTCCCTTGCAATACCTGGCTATACATACTTTGCAAAGAGGATAACCCTTGTCTATCCTGAATGAATTCCACTAGAAATAATTTCAGCAATCAGAAAACTGAAATATTTGAGATGCCTTCTGTAATAAATCATTTAATTCATGTCAGAGGCATTTTCTGGACTGATGAAGGCTGTTTTTTCTCTTAATAACGAACAAAGCACCCACTGGACAACTCAGGTTGCAAGCTTAATTACCCCAGAAAATCCTAGCAGGAGCAGGGGAAGCCAAAAAACATCTATATCAAGTCTTTGCTTTCACTTCTTCACTAACTGATTACAAAATGATAATTAACTGCTTTCAAACAGAAATAACTTTAAAACTTTGCATTTAATGAACTCACATAAGCCTAATTTTGGTTAAAGGGTGATTTTTCCTTGTTAAATACAGATGCTTTCTAGAGCTTTATCTGGTGCACTTTGATTCAAGACTGGTAGTGATCTACAGAGTGATCTGTGCATTACAGCTACACAGTTGTGAGGTTAAACGAATCCAACATAAGTTATAGCAATTCCCTCATTCTAACTCCCTTTGTTTTATACCCTACTCATTTTCTAATCCATATATACACATCTGAAAGCAGATTAAGGCTGTTTATTATCATATTAACCTGACAAAACCCTGCTCAAAACACAATACCTTCTTATCCAATCAAGAGCCTTATCTATATATTCTAGATGATAAGGTCCAAAAAAATACATTGTAGGCACTCTTAAAATTAAAAAGGAGAAAATACAAGCACTTAAAAATACTTCTAGGGCTTCACCTTTAAATCCAAAAGCCTAAATAGACAAGTTTCTAGCAACATTTTAATTATAGCCATGTTTTTCTAGCAAATTTTCCTAACAGTTGGCATAGTCAATATTTAAGAACACAAAGGGAAAAAAAATGTACCCTTGAATTCTTGCCCTGCCCCTTTTGTAACATTCTTTTTCTCAACTGTGAAGAGTTACAGCAGTTGCAGCTGACATAGTTTTGTTGGGTTTTTTTGCCAGCTGATATTTTGCCTACAATGCTATATAGCATACATTAGACATCTCCTAAAATTATTTAAGCTAGAGTTTGGTCCAGGAGCTTATCAGTAAACTCTATAAACCTTAAACATAGAATCACTGAATATCTTGAGTTGGAAGGGACCTACAAGGATCACTGAGCTTACCTCCTGACCCGGCACAGAACATCCCCAATAATCACACCATGTGCCCAATAGCCTTGTCCAGATGCTTCTTGAACTGTGTTAGGCTTGGTGCTGAAATATCAGGGGTCCCCAGGCGACCCCCAGGAGGCCCTTCTACATCAGTGTAATTTAAAACTCCAGCTGTAGTTCCTTTTTGTTGTTCATTTCTGGCACTCCCAACTCCTGACTCCCACTGCATACAGGGCAGGGGGGTGAGGAGCCAGGACCCTGCAGGGCCCCAGGCCACAGCTGGGAAGTCCCTGTGTTGTAAATGGGAAATATGTAAAAATTTTCTTAAGACAGGATGTTCTTTGATGTCTGATCTTTGTATACTTTCAAGGCAAATCAACAAGAACAGAGATTTAATGCATGAAATAGAGAGCAGCCAAGAGGCTCTAAGAGATGTCCAGGTGTTAGAAAGAGAAATGAATTGTCAGTAGAATTGCCTTATTTAGGTTTAGGACTGGAAATGTTTCAGTGATCTCAGAACTATGGGGAGGTTAACAAAGCTCAGGGAGAAGGATGTACCACTGATAGTTGACACAGAGAATGGAGAATTTACGGACCACAGTGACATTTGGCAGAGCCCACAAGATAAGGAAGAAACTGATAAAGCCAACTCAGCAAGTGTGTTGAAATCAGCTCCGACCGGGTAGAAGGTAATTCCAGCAGGGGCAGATCCTGACCAGCGACTCAGAGACCCAAGAAACCACCGACCCAAAAGAAGGGAAAGACTGAGCATATTAGCATGGAAAGCTAGAGAATCATTAACCATCAGAAAACAGAACAATAATTATTAAGAGAACTAGGTAACCTGCAGTCAGTGAACATTAATGTCTTTGTTTGCTAAAACGTATAAATAGCGAAAAGTTTTGGCAATCGCCTTGCTGGCTTTGTGGATTTCACGCCCAGGGCCCCTTTCCGCGCACAAGTGTAAATAAATCAAATACCTTGACTCTGTGTGTGGATCGGCCTCTTGCATACCGGGTGAAAGAATCTATTTCGGGACAACACCTGGCTGCTCGGGATCGCAACTCCCACGACCGAGCTTCCCCCACCCCAGCATCCCCCTGCTCCAGCAGCACCCCGCTACCCACCCAAGGCCTTGAGCTGTCCCGGCAGCGGCCGCGAGTCCCCTCTCCCAGGCCGGCCCAGGGTTCCCCGGCAGGGGCCCCAGCGCCGCCGCAGCACCGACCTGGGCCCTACAGGCACCGACCTGGGCCCTAGAGGCGCCGACCAGGCCCACACACCGCCGCCGCC
>WBMZ01003402.1:0-12901 GCA_013400975.1 Atrichornis clamosus | reverse complement strand
TCGCCCGCCGCAAGGCCGCCGCCCGCCTGCTGCCGCTGCCCCGCCGCCCGCCGCGGCCTTACTCCGGGCCCGAGCCGCAGCTGCAGGCGGAGGCGCAGCTGCTGCTGGGCCGGCTGCGGGAGGAGGCAGGGGAGGCAGCGGGGCGGCTGCCATTGCTGCGCGGTGCTCTGGAGCAGCTCCCCCAGCCCCGCGCCTTCCAGGTGGTGGCGGCCGCGCTGGCTCAGCTCGGGCAGGGGAGCGGCGCTGAGCAGGCCGGAGACGGGGAGCGGGATGGGAGCGGCCTGGACGGAAACCAGGCGAGTGCTGCAGGAGACCGATGCCTTGCCGAGCTCCTGCTCTCCTGGCTGTTGGGCAATCAGGAGAGATTTTCTGCCTTCTGCCTTTGCCTCGCAGGTTCCCTTCTTGCCTTCCTAGCTGGTCACTATTCCCAGTTAGGCACATCTTACTTGCACCTCTTAAGCGTCTGGGGAAGCCGCTTGCACTATGACCCCTTGCAAGGACGGTGGATTAAAAGTTGTCCTGACAAAGCTGAATTGTCCTGGGAAGAGTTAAGGGAGCGCTTCTGCTGCCTCTGTCAGGGATCTGCACTGCTTAAGGAACAGACCCAAGCTGCTCTGAACCTCCTGAAGACACGGGATGGAGACTTTAAAGTCCGTGGCCTAAGTGTGTGGACTGACATACTGATGGAAGTAGAGGAACACCTGAGCAATGAAATAGGGTGCTAATGCGCGAACACAAAACATCAAGCAAATCTGGTTAACTGTATTTGATGTGAAAGGCAAGACAACTATATCTCTCTCACTTTGTTGAAAACCATGCATTATTGTGAGTGCCGATCACAATGGTTCTGACTGCATCTGGTTCTGAAGTCTATCAGCAAGGCCTGGTGTTTTCTTGTAATTGCACTGTCATTTCTGGTCACCACGGGAAATGTCTTCCTTTTCAGTACTTGCTGATTAATTACCTAATAAAATGAAGAGAATCCTTTCTTTCAAATGTGGAGTAGTTTTCTGTTTAGAAAATACTACAGTTCAGAGATCATCATGGTAGTCATTTCTCAAAATGTTGGAGGCTGACCAAAAACTCAAAGGGAGGGTGGAGTTTCAAATGTGAAAACCCCAGATTCATGGTTCATTTAGTAGTGGTTGTTTTCATTGGGCTGTCTGCTCTGGTGGCCACTTTCATGCTTCTAAAGCTCTTGCACATGACTTAGCCCCAGGGTCTAAGTGAAGAAAGCGTGAGGAAGCCAACTGGAAAGCTTCTTGAAAAGTTCTAAAACTAAAAGTCTTTATTAGTTGCTATATTTTTGATAAAATGCAAATATTTCCTAAGAAAATGGCAGTAAAATGTAGGATGTTCTGTATGGCTTTCTTCCCTTTTCCATAGTTTATTACACAATTAATTGCTTTGTGAAGCAGAAAAGTGAGTGAACAACAAACTTTTTTATTACATGTATATGTAATGGGTATTATATATATGTATAAAACTTTATACAAAATAATATATAATGGTATATAAAAATATGTAATATATAGAATATATAATATAATATTTCCCCCATCGTTATTTTATGTTTTATCCATTTTTGTGAAGAAAACTTGAACCAGGCAGGTTCTACCTTTCCACTGACATTTTAGATAAGTATTGTAATGCAGAAGTAACATGTATATTTAGCTCTGTAAACCAGTAGTACCAAAAGTGAACACTGTAGAAAGAGAATGGTGAAGGAAGATGAGGGAAAGGTATGGAACTGCTGCAAAAAGTGTTATTCTTTAATCTTTTGGGTGAAGGATCTGTCAGAATTCCTGTAGACGGGATTCTTACAGTTTCAAGATCAATTGAGAAACCTTTTTCTTTTGTTGCATAAGCCCGTTAGAAGGGGTTAGAAGGTTCTTCACTTCCGCTAATAAGCTTAATAAAGCACACAAGATATTAAAATGTATTAACTGTATTGAAGCTAATTTGAGTAGTGGCTGGATTAGGACATGAAATAGTGTATATGACTATGGCAGATATTTCTGTATGACAGAAGTACAATGGAAAGAATCTTGTAATTTTGAAATTGAAGCAATTAGTACAAGGGAGTGAATATTGTTTATCTGGGAAAATAAATGCTTATTTGAACTTATACGGAAGTAATTGGACAGTACATAAGTTCTTCCCCTCTTCTAAAACAGAAGAGATACTTAGGGGAGTAGTACTCTTTATGTAGTTAGAAGGACATGCTACTAACCTCTTATCCAAAATAATCTGTTTTCTTTGTATTCCTTGCTATATCACGTCAGTGAGGGAATGAAGTTACGGAGTTCTGCAGATGAACATACTCTGAAAGCTACAACTGTGGCAGTTGTCCTGCTCTGCCTTAAATGGAGTTGTTGCCTCTTCTGGAACTTGTGGTCTGTCTTAAAAGACGCCAGTGTGCCAGTGGGTCCACGAGGTCTCGTGATTGAGTCAGTATCTCTGTGGTATCAAAGAGAATGTGAAATCGGTCTAAAAATCTATCTGAAATCTGTCAGTGTTTAAAACTGCTTAGAAGTGTAAAGCATGAACTTTGAATTTATGTTGTCTAGCCACAGTTCCCTGTGTTATGTAGTTTTGGCATTTGGTGTGGAAACTCTGCGCTTGAGCTCGCTCCTAACGCTTTTAACAGGCGTAAGATTTTTTTGTCTGTTAGAATACTTTTCGCTATCAGGGGTTCCTGATGAAAAATATGCCCAAAGATACTAGTCAAAGTCATTTGCTTCTCCCCAGCTATGCATTAAGGGTGATTATCAAATATTGCAATAACCTTACAAATGTTATAGTAACAAACCAAACCTCAATTATGAAAACCTATTGTTCCCAGGTACCTGAGTCTCTGGTACAAATTTCAATGAGAGTGAAGTCTTGGGTTTGCTTGTCAAGGTATATATGTTTCCTAATAATACTCAGAATGTTCAGTAGGAATTATGTCTCTTAGCAGCTTTTAACTATTTCTAGAACAAATCACATCCTTGTAGGGCATTTCTTGCAGTATTTCAAGTCTTGCTTTTTGCTAAACTTTCTGTTACAAAATTCAGTTCATGAAGACGGTTGTCTTCTTTTCAAGTAATGTGTCATTACACCTTTTATTAGCTGAGTGCAACTACAGAATCTTTTACTGGCATAGCTAGGAAGTAGTAGGCCCTTGAGTGTGACTTTATTAAGAAAGTAAAGAAATAATCATGGGCATGTGTGGGCAGGAGGCCAGTATAGATTTGATTTGCAATTCTGTCTTCCCTATAGAAACATGGGTAGTAAAAAGCAGTTTAACCTCAGTGAAACAAAGGCACCTGGTTATAGCAATTTCACAAAAATGTTCCAATCTGTCCCAAATACATTATAAAGAGGTGCCAGATCCCTGATTACCAAATTCCAAAATCCATATGGCATTCATTGAATAAATGCACCAGTCCACATTCCCTATTATTTCAATGTGCTTGTCGAGTTCTCCAGGTAGCTGTGTGAATGGCAATTAATTTTTTCTGAAACTCCATTTTTAATAAAAGTGTAAACAGGAAAGGAAAAAGTATGATGTCTGTAACCTCCTCCCTCTATGTATTTGCAGCTCATATTTGCAAATTCTTGACAATCTCATTATCATGAGAAGTAAGATATTATAAATGACAGGCTAAGGCCTCTTCCCCAATCACCACCTGCATTTTTTTTTTTTTTTTTGGTAAATAAAGAGAAACAGATCTCTGCTATTTATTGAATGATGATTGAAGAAAATGCTGTGCTTGTGTTTCAGAAGATTGATAATGATTGTGGAGTGTATCAGGAGGATCTTAGTTGCCCAGTTCATAGCTGAGACAGATACATTTTGCTATTGTTGATGTAAGATTTTTTTTTTCAAGAGAAAACAATTTGCCCCTTGTCAAACAACTGTAACTCTGCAAGTGACATACTAAGAGATATCTGGATACAAAGTTGCCTTTTTATTTTGCATGTGAAGTGTCTGTTTTCTTGCAATAACCCTACTTAGCAAAACATAGAAAGAAAATTATATGTTCTAGTAGTTTGCAGTATGTATGCAGGTACTAGAATCAAGGTAAATGGTGTAGAATAAATTGTTCATTTAGAAAAACATTATTAGCAGATTGGTACCATTCAGGTGAATATACAAGCCTGATTGTGACAGTGTGTTAGCATGAATTTTTTTTGAACACAATGTTTCTTTCCCCCAGCAGTCTCCCAAACAGGTGGTAAGGGTCTAATGTTGTGGGGGGTTTTTTTGTCAGTGAAGCAAAGAGAGATTTTTTAAGTTTTTTTTTTTTTGTGTGTATGAGAATATTTTTTAAGTCATGAAGGCAGACTAATATTTTGATCACATGGTAGTAACGTTTTCAGATACTCTCTAACTAGAAAGTCAAGTTAAATTTCTGTGGCTAATTTTCGTTCCGCTGTTTCTGAAAAACGGAAGATTTAAAGCTAAGTTCCATTGCTTGTGAAGAGTTTGGGTCAATGACCCATCTCAGAGTGCCAGCAAAGGCTCTGTGCCACTGCCATTCAGAATACAGCAAAGAGCAGTAGCATGGGCATCATTTAGTGTGTTGGGCAGAATCACAGAAAAATAAACAGAGTGCAAGTGGAAGTGGTGAGGAGAGAAGGTGAGTGAGTGGTGAGAAAAGGCAGAAGGCTGCTCACTTTTGAAGACCCATTCAGAAAAGGTAGATTTCCCCTCCACCAAAACTGAGTGGCTTTGCTCCTGCTAGGGAGAGCGTTGGACTGGTAATGTTGTGCTAAATAAAAGATCAGAAGAGTTTGATTTGCTGCTGTCTGCTCTTCTAAAGCACTCATCCTCTGTGTGCCCAAATGACCACACTGATCAATGGTTTAACAGGCAAGAATATTAAGGCAGTGAATGAGAAATGTAGTTGTGTGTGCAAGTTAGGAAACTTTATTTACAGGGACTGGTCTCACAGAGGTGAGACCAAAAGAACAGTATCATATCTGCCCTGGTATAAAATAGATTTGAATGATCACAAGTATGGTCCGGAAAACTAGCTTTTTATCAGGTACCAATTAATATAAATCCTTGTCACAAGCTGTTTGCTCTCAGTATCATATCTGTCTCAAGAGGAATTAAATGTTATTTTTACCAAACACATCATTCTTTATTAATCAGTTATGCACTTGTACTGAATTTCAGATTGAGAGATAATAAACAACCTGGAAAAAATTACATGTTTCTTCTCCCCTATCTATGTACTTCTTTTTAATAAGTCTCAGGATAAAAACATGTCTGTAGCAAAGACCAGAGATAAATGCATAGTTAAGGTGCACTCTCTTTGATCATTTTTCAAAGGTAGCCTACAAAGATGTTAAGCTGGTAATAGTAGCTACTACTTCAACATTGAAGCCATTCATGTGCCAACACCACTTTAATTCCTTGTGTGCCAGTACCCTAGAGTTACGGCTATTATTTTATATATTTCATTATATGCTAATAGTTTTTCATTGTGTCAATTCTTTCACAGCTAGACATCTTTGTCCCTAAGTCTTTAGAGTGGTTGGCATTTTATTTACAGTTAGTGTGTTTTGATTCATCTCAGATACCACAGAGGGTGGCAGCAGAGCCTCTCTGCATAGATGTGCTTGGACTTCTGATCCAAGGGGAGAATCCCAGCTCATGGGTCATTTCTAGAGGCAGCAGAGGTGCAGGGAGTACACTCACAGTTGTGTTACCCAGTCAGATGTTTCCAATTGAAAAATCCTATTGAAAGTCTCTTTTGTCCTTGCAATTCTAATTTTACCAGCTCTTTAATGCAATCTAGAATCAGGTAATAACATAAACTGTATCCTACAACTGTCTCTACCCACAGACCCATTTTATTAATAATATTAGGTATGCGGCTCTTAAATTCCTTTTCTATTACATGATAAATTCCATGGTATTATGTGATCAATTTACTGTAACACTTAACTAGCACCTTTTACCAGAAATCATAGCAGTATGCACTGAACAGAAAATGTAGTAATCAAATTCTGAATTTTGTCTTGAACTGCACCTTCCTATTATATTTCTCCCTCTGGGAGAAAAGTCCAGGATGAATGCTCAGACCTGGGCTATTCATAGTGTGTAGCTCACAAACAGACCAATCCCAGCATTTGATAAAGCATTATTTGGGTTTTTGGCAATTGTCATGAGTTTTAAATCCCACCACAAAGATTGTTTGAATGTTTTCCTAAGAATAATTTCCAGGAATGAAATATGCACTGCTTTTACCTGCACATTTATATCATTGTTCCTCTTATGGTGTGTTGGACTCAGAACAGGAAATCATAATTGTGGTCTTGAGTTTCTGTGCATAGTTCTTCTCTCGAAATAAACTTAGCAATGAAAGAAAATTATTATGTGCTTTCTATCATGTATAATAAATGTTACACTCATAAAAATAAGCCAACAGTGCAAGACTAATTGCTATATGATTCAATTGTCAGTTAAATATGCAGATAAATAATTGGTTTTAATGCTGAATAACTGGGAAAAATTACACATATTTATTTGGTTTGCTCTTGTAGAAGGAGATAATGAATCCTCTTTAAGGACCAGTATGCTGAAATGTGAATGCAACCTCTCTTTCCAATACTTACAGTCAGTGGAGTCATTAATATTTTCTTATTAATGTAAATGAGCTAGGTAAGAACAATTGATTTCTTCTAGGAATTAATTGGGCATGATCAATCCCTAAAGCAAGTGTGGCAACAAGGTCATTCATCAGCTGCTTAATGTTGCAATAGCCTAAGCTTGCCCTTTCAGCTAGGAAAAGATCCATGCCCTGGAGAAAAGGCGTTTAAATCATTATGCTATTGACAAAAAAGTGTGTACTCCTGTCTCTCACAGACTCATCATTCTTAATGTTGAGGTGAAAGTTGCTGAGTTCAGGTATTTTATAATTTGCCTTCTTCAAGCTTTACTTTTAGGGTAAAAATATAAATTATAGATAGGAAAGGAAGGGTTTCATTAGCTGTGCATGGATCTTCAGGCATAGGAAGTGATATATATGCAAGCAAATGTCATAATGTAATTAATGTTTAGATCTTTTACACACTTTTGAGTGAGATGATCGGGTTTTTTAATTATACCAATGAAATAATCTGACCTGTTTATTTTCACTTGTTTATTTACTTCAAATTAGTCTGAGCACTGAATTCACCTCCAATTTTGCTTTTTTGTTAAGAGGTTTTCTTTCCCCCTAACGCTACAAAAGCATTTTCTCTTTTATTCTTCATAAATGGATACAGAATCCTGTTTACCTTAAAAGAGAATATTCATCAAGGGAACACTGGGATGACCATAATGTAGAAAATAATTTCTATAACATAAAACTAGAATTTCTTAGTATTGCTGAAGTAGTCAAGTAATTTTCCCTATTTTTAAATGAGCCAAAATTCAATGAGGAAACTAAAACCCCCACACCTGCAAATGGTACATCAAGCTATCATTTAACTCAAAAAGCACAGATTAGATCCAGTAGCAGGAAATGAAAGCTTGAAGCAGTTAAGAGAAAGATTCTGTTTTCTGTAATGGTAAGATTATCAATTAATGGAATAATTTATCAACACCTTTTGTGATTTTCACTGCTTACTTGCAGTCCTTTGCAGAGGCTTGGTGTGTTCCTAAAATGTGCTTTTTTATTTCAAGCAAAAGTTTCTTGACTTGTAGGACCAAGAATATGACCTGATAGGGAAAAAGCGAGGAAGAAAAAAGAAAAGGCTGGTGTGTGCACTTTCCCACCATGAAAAGTGGGACGCCATGTTGGTGTTTCACACCTCGTGAGCCTGGCCTGTGAGCAGTGAGCAGGGCGGAGAACACGTGAGGAGAGCACGGAGCACATGGCTTGCAGTGACAAAACTGCAGTGGCAACGTTTTGGTGTGGTCATTGTTTAAGGCTGCTAGAGTCCACCCAATAAAAGTGAGAAAAGTTTTGTCTGGATCAGACTTAATACTGCTTGCTTTTGAAAGTCATTGGATTTGTGGCACTGGCTGTAATTGAGCTAGGCTGAGCATGAATTTTGGTGTGAAATATAAGGGACAATATCGCCTCCAAAGCAGGAAGAAACACTGAACTTATTTTTTGAAGACCATACAAATGCGTAGAACCATCCATTCCTATGAAAGAAATGTATTACGTGAAAAAAAAAAAAAAGTTTCTTTTTAAATGACTGAGGAATGATTCCTAAGGTGTTAACTCTAGTAACATAAAATTCTTATCTTCACACCTTGCATCTGTGTCAAGTTTTCTAAGACTTTCTCTTTGTTCTATGGCTTTCCACATATGACAACTTTTATACCTATTCAGTCTGAGAAGGGGAAAAATGACTTAAGTAGTTTTTGCCTGTGTTCAGTAATGTCAAAAATGTGTTGCTGACACTGGCAGTTCAAGCCTGTTGGAAACAGGAAATAAATTGCAAAGGACTGAGAGGAGCGATTTACGGAAGGTGCATTATCCCAGCATACACACATGCACACTCCATGAGTCACTGGACATCTGGTTGAATCTGGAATTACTGCACTAACTTCCAGGTGATGGTGAGCATGCACTTGCCACTAATTACAATAGGAAAACACGGGACCCTGTGCATGGCACTGACAAATCGCTCCCAGTGGTATCTAAGCTATTTCACTGTTGTCATTACAGCCTCTAGGAAAGTCAGGATATTTGAAAAGAGTATGGTGTCTGCAATCTATTAAAGGTATTATATCCCTATTTATAGTCCAGTTCCACAAATAGAAAATTCCAACAGAGAATGTTTACAATAGAAATTTCGGAATATGGAGCTTTTAAAGGCAGGTATGTTTGTTTTATGAGCCAGGTATTTAGAAAAAAAGCAATTAAAGCCACCTTGCTCATTAACCTTTCAGTTCCTCGTAGAGCACTTTAAGCACAAGAAAGTGATTGCATTTTGATTTGTAATGCTTCAGTGAACAGGCCCTCTTCTCTGGGTATGTGTGCTATAGATTGTGTATTAAAGCACAATCTCTACACACTTGCATGTGTTTTGTTTCACCACGATTTAACTGATATGCTGATCTAAACTCTTTGAGCTCATGAATTCCAAATGCCTTTTACCATGTACTTTGTTCAGTCCTTTTTACATTTGTTTTGCAAAGCTGTAACGCATAGTATAACTGCATTATCATGGTTATTGCTGGCTGAGAAGACTCGACAAATGATAAGCAGTATCAATTCAAGACAGTGATTTATATAAATATAGTTTGACTTTTGCACTATAAGTCAGAAGAAATGACAGCGTGAGTATTATTTCTCTATCACTGAGTGTAATGAGCACAAGTCAACAAACTCTTACTCCTTTTAGGAGCTATCTTAGGTGAGGAAGAAAAAAAGCAACCTACATTCCAGGCAATTGGCCTAAGAAATGGATTAGCTGAACTAGAAATCATTATTTTAAAACACTGTATGCGTTAGCAAAAGAGATGTCTTGAAAAGTATTTGGGTTCTCAGAAGCTAATGAGAATTAATGTTTGTTGGAGGAAAGATGATACTCTTATGTTAATATTTTCATTTTCCTCCAACAGCAATTATAAAATAATAGATAGAAAGAAGCATAAAAACGAAGAGAATTTTTATTTTATTGTTTCTGTCTTCTAGTTACAGAAAAATAACCCATGTAGGATTAAGTTTTACCTCCTTCAGCCTTCAAGAAGGCATATCCAAATAAACCTAAAATGCAGAGCTTCTTAAAACGCAAAGGTTTTCCATCATCTTGGTGGCTGTGACACACAGTCGCAACACACCTGATGTGTCCTTGTCACTGCAAACGCTTCAGACACGGTGGCATTTTGCTCTTTGTGTTGAAGATCATGACTTCAGTGAGAACACTGCTTTGTGTATGCAAGGGAAAAAGTTCAGCTGCTGGTCAAGGTCTGGAAGGGACTTCTTTTCCAGCAATATTGGAAGGTAGGTTTTCATTTCTCTTTGCATTTAGCTTCATATTTTGTAGTGTGAATTGTCACCACAAAGGTTGGAAATGTTGATTCTTTCAGTCTCCCCTTTTGAGCCTATCACATGCATACAGCATGGCTAAAATGGTTTGGTCCAGCTCAAGCAACTGGTGGAGAGGAGAGAGTTCATTATATGTAATGGTAAAAATAGCAGTTTCATGTTATATGAATTGCCATGCTATTTGTACTATTTTTAATGCATTTTTGCAAAATCTCAATCTATAGGCCTGCCTGTACTACTGGACATACCAATTGTTTTTAAGGAAAAGTAACTGTAACAGCATTTTTACTACCAAAACATGTTCCTGGATTGTGAAATTCTTGATTTAAATGTAAAATACACTCACTTTAAAGTTATTATCCAAAAATTATATCTTTTAACTGAGTTAGGTTCTAAAGAAAGTAAGTAATGGTGATGTCAATCTGCTGAGTGAAGTACAGAGAAATCAAATTGTGCAGAGTGATACAGGGAGTTTGTGGCTGCTGGCCACTTGGTGCGGGTATTTATACTCCTGGGTCTGATTGCAAATCTGTCCTTGTTTAATTAGGAGACTAAGATGTTATGAATGTTTCACAGTGGTTCAAAAGCAATTTTTAAGAAAAAGCAAATAGCCGTTTGTTATTACCAACAAGACTGTTCATCACATGTACTGTTACAGACTTCATCTAGGTGACTTATTCCTTTGGCACTCCTGTGGTAAAAAGTAAATACATTCATGTGAAGCAAATTGAAAATGGTAGCTTTCCCACCACAATGAAATGCTGAAATCTGAATGAATGATGAAGCCTTTAGAATTAGTGGCACATTACTGTAGTGAACTGAGAGAGTGACCTGCCCTGAAGGAACAGGGAAAAGCAATAATGTTCACGTCCCATCTGTCAGGGAGGTGTAGGAGACATTTCTGGTTACCTAATGACTGTCCCATTCATTGAAATATTATGGGGATTACAAAATACCTTGCATAATTTATATCCACCCTCTCTCTTCTGGAGCCATGCATTACCCTTCCCACAGACAGATTATACTGACATTCTGAACCGTATGCATGGTTTATGTGGGTAACATAATACTTTCAAATTATATCTGCTATGAGCCAATAAAATTAGTATGGGGTACTTAGGCAATAGCCTCATAACAGCTAAACTAACAAAGGTTTATAAAATACTTCTCTCCTAATTTTTCATGGGCAGTCATTGCTTTTTATTTTTTTTCTCCTTAGCTTTTCTGATGAAAGGCAGCATTAAAAACCAGCTTTGTTACTAGCCAACATGCTGGTGTTCTCAGGCATATATAGAATTTAATTGTATCTCTTCTGCTCAAATATGAATTTCTATGATTCAAGAACTAAATTTTCAGTTAATATAGAATTCCCACAGAGCTATGATAAGTTACACCCACTTAGGATTGGGCTTCTTGAGAGAGAAAACATAATTTTAGATAGACTTCCTGAGATGGCATTTTGATGTTCCATCAGTTTTTATTTCTGTATGGATATTTTTCCAAATACCTTCACTGAAAGCAGTTACTGAATGATTTCATTTCATTAGGGCTTTATTTCTTTGGGTTTTTTGGGGGGAAGGGAGTGCTTCCTCTTTTGAGGATATCCCACTGGTACAAAACCACTGGCACTATTTGACTTCTTGGGAGTCTGTTACAGCCCAGCTCCTCTGCTGCCACAGAGGAAAGTTCTTTCTGTTGGCTCTCTTCCAGCCCAGTGATGCCGAGCTCCCACAGACCCTCCAGCTTTGCTGCTGCTGGAGGAGGTAGCCTGGCCCTCCTGCCTGCTCTTAAGGGGAGGCCAAGTGCCTGTGTGGCTGTTCTCTCTCGGGTGGGATGCCCTGCTACCTCAGCTAGCCCAGCACACCTTGCCTTGAGTGTGTGCTGGGGCAGAGGGGGAGATGCCTGTGTGGGAACGTCTGCCTGGGCTGGGAGATAGGTGCAGAACTGCCTCGTGGCAGCATTAGCAGCTCAGGCTTTGTTCAAGCACACCCTTCCATGTGTGTTGTCTTTATCCCTAACCCACAGTTTAGAAAAGGGGTACTCATTGTGATTGAATGAAAGCATTGGAAAGGAATGGAGTTTCTTCTTTCACGTTATTCATTGCGAAGAAGCAGAAGATAGGCTGTCTTAAAGAATTAGTCATGTAGTCATTTCAGATGGGTAACATCTGAACAGTAACTTTTATTATGTTTTCCTGAATCAGCTTAGATTTATTCTAAAAAGTACATTGTGTTTACTTCAGTTGAGTTCTTTTCCTTATTTAAAATTCTGTTTCATAATTTGAAAACAAAGTTGTTTATTTTCCATTTAGAAAAAATACTTCTTAGCGTACAAGATGACTGGAGAAGGATATAGATCTAATAAATAAAAGAGGAGACTAGGTCTAATTCTATTTCACACCTTTGGAGCAGTGGAACTGCCTAGGACACAAAACATTGATCTAATATCTGTTCAAGACTTCCAGGATTGACACTTGTTAAAATTTGTTTTATATTTTAAAACTTGATTTCTGATCATTATTATATTATAAAAACTGAAAGAGGTGTAACCTCATGAAAGTGAACTCTTCCTGCCTTTACTACTGTTTTAAACTTGTAGCAGAATTAATAGCACTAGTGTGTTTACTGATAAACTTTCTTAATTAAGCTTTCTCTCATACCTAAACAAAGACACCATAGGCAGAGCTCTTAGGTAACCACAGTCTGAAACATTTCCATGCTGTAAAATCAGTAGGTGGTTAGTGTCAGCAAGAGCATATTTGGATTATATTTTCCTGCAATAACCATCAGTTTAGGGGAAAAAAAAAGAGACCTTCAATTCTACACAAATAAAATGGGAACAAGGCTCACATTGTACGTAACCACACCGACACAGGTTTTGCCATCCTGTTGTGCTGGTTTGGGCTGAGGTAG
>WBMZ01003399.1:0-14910 GCA_013400975.1 Atrichornis clamosus | reverse complement strand
TCCAACCTGAGCTTGAATGTTTCATCCTCTTTTCTCATGTCACACTCCTGTTTTCCTCTCCTTTTCTAACAACCCATCATGGACTCCTCACATACAACCTGTCAGTTGTGAGACTGTGGAAGATTTCCCCGGGAAGCACTGCAGATCCCATGGAGAGCCCTGGAATCCCCTGGAGACCAGATGAGGGGAACATGCCCTGGCATCCAGGGCAGGCAGGAGCAGAGAGGACGGAGGGATGTGGCCACTTCCAGGCTCAGCAGCTCCTGGTTTCCTCCAGCTGTGAGCAGGGTTCCTGTTGGAGCAGCTTTATCCCTATTTTGGGTTTGAAAGACCAAATCCTTTCCTCTTCAGGCCGAGCTCAGAGATTCTCCACAGAAAAACTCACAAACTCCAGAGCTGCCCACAAATAAATGTGGTGTTTGTAGGACTTTGAATCATCTGAACTGAGAGAGTTCACATTGCCCAAGACTTTGGCTTTTAATTAGGCTCCTTTCCAAGATCAGTGGCTGAAAATCAACAGGGATAAATCCCCCCATTCCTTCTCACTGGGTGTTTTGGGGTTGCTGCTTTACCATGAAATCTTGGTGTGCACCTTGGGTCTTTCCAGGTTGTCTGTTTGAGGATCCCTCTCCTGGACTGGATGAGAGCTTTGTGGAGCTCTGACCTTCAGCTCAGGCAGTAGAAGGCCACGTGATCCAGTGATCCCTGCCTGTGGCATGGCAGGGAACGACTGGATGATCTTTAAGGTCTCTTCCAACCCTAACCATTCTGGGATTCTGTGGTTCTGTGGCTCCTGGTTTTGTCTCCCTTCCCCAGCAGGGATGTCAGGACACTGCTGTGATGACTTCAAGCCTTTCTGCTTTCCTGGCCCTACACAAAGACTGCCTGAGGTGGTGAAGTCAACTTTGCCTCTTGACTCTACAGCCCTGGGACCAACCTGTGGTGTGAGACCTCAAAGTGTCACTCAGGAGCATTTGGGGATTATAGGACATCACAGAATCATGGAATCACAGAGGTTGGAATAGACTTCTAGAATCATCGAGTCCAAGCTGCGCCTGGTCCCCACCCTGTCCCCAGCCCAGAGCTCTGAGTGCCACGTCCAGGCCTTCCTGGGACACCTCCAGGGATGGGGACTCCAAACCTCCCTGGGCAGCCCCTGCCAAAGCCTGACCACCCTTTCCATGGAGATATTCCTGCTAATGTCCACCCTGAACCACCCCTGGCACAGCCTGAGGCCGTTCCCTCTCCTCCTGTCCCTGTTCCCAGGGAGCAGAGCCCGACCCCCCCTGGCTGCCCCCTCCTGTCAGGGGCTTGTGCAGAGCCAGAAGGGCCCCCCGGAGCCTCCTTTGCTCCAGGCTGAGCCCCTTTCCCAGCTCCCTCAGCTGCTCCCACAGGATTTCCTTATCACAGGAGAGCTCCCAGGAACTGATCCACTCCAGCTCTGTGCAGTCCTGGGTCTCTCTGATCCTCCTGAAACATTGGAAGGAAATCCTTACATTGCTTGGAAAAATAAAATCAGATCAGCAAAGCTGAAACCTTTCAGTGCCAATGTGAGGCCCCGTGGCAGCAGAGGCTCCAGGCCCCGCGTTCCCCACGAGGTTATTGATTGTAGAACATTTGTGTGTGGTGTTAACATCCTCCACCAGCAGGACAATCCATGTTTACTTGTTTTGTTAACATTGGAAGGCTCCAGGGCCTTCCCACACACATTCATTTGCATGTTTCTTCCAATGAAACGTAATAAAATATTCATATCATTAAGGGAGAGGGGGAAAATGGAAGGCCTGGGGCTGCTTCTGTGATGGAGAGAGTGGGAGAGCTGCGTGTTCTCCAGCAGGAGAGCCAGGGAGGCTGGGGGCAAAGGGTGGACACTGAATTTAAGCTGTCACCTCATCCTTGTGAGTGTGACACAATCCTTAGCACCTCACCCGCTGTGCTCTGCCAGCTGGGATCAAACAGGGTGATGTTTTCCAGAGGTTCCTCTTCCCAGAGTCGGTGTGGAGACAGTGGAAGGAAACACTTGGAAGCGGGTCTTTGAGGCCCCTTCGGTCCCTGTTGATTCCTCCTCTCCTCCCTCACTGTTTCTCACCCAGAAGGAACAGGCAGGACCCGCTCTGCACCCCGAGCCCCTGTGCCAGGATCCTCAGGGCTCCATGGGAGCTGCTCCCCGGCTGGCCATGATGCCATCCATGCAGCACCTGCCTTTATTTCCATGGAGCAGCAACACCCTGGACTCCAGAAGCTGAAGTCATGGGCTAATCAGGATGTATAGCCAGCCACTGAGGCCATGTATATTTAATGAGCCCTGTTAAAGGATTTTTAGAAGTGCTCTCCCCATGGACATGACGATGACTTCTTTGTTTATAATTTTTCCCCCCTTTCCTGTTGCCACTAATCACTAACTCTCTGCTCCTTAATGGCACCTTTGGGGAGCTCTGGGGATGACTTATTTCTTTATTTATTTACTTGCTCCAGAGTGGAGAGAAGCCCTCCCTCCCTCCCTGCCGTGGTCAAGGGCGGTTCCACGTCTCAGGATCCATCCTCACAGCAGCAGTGATTCCTGGTTGTGGTGGCAGGACAGAAGTGGGATCTGGATCCATCCCCTCCCTGGCTGACAACCAGAGAAAGGCTGGAGTGGTGAGCAGAGAGGGAGAGGAAGGGAAGTCCCCTGCACTGGAGCTAAAAGAGACTAAAAGATTTTCACTGGATATAAGGAAGATGTTGATTACAATGAGGGTGGGGAGGCCCTGTCACAGGTTGCCCAGAGAAGCTGTGGCTGCCCCTGGATCCCTGGAAGTGTCCAAGGCCAGGTTGGACAGGGCTGGGAGCAACCTGGGATAGTGGAAGGTGTCCCTGCCCATGGCAGGGGTGGAACAGGATGGGCTTTAAAGTTCCCTTCCAACCCAAACCATTCCATGATTTTCCTGCAGGCAACAGGCTCCATCTCCGGGAAATTCTTCCCTTCTGCACATCACAAGGGTCGGACTTTCTCCATCTCCTCCCAGGGCCTTTCTCCTTCTTTGGGGCTTTGCCAGGGAGAGGCAGGAGCAGGGTGGTCATGGGGGACCCCAGTGAAGGAGAAGTGACTCGTTAATGGTGATGATGTTAATGGTGATGATGTTAATGATGATGATGTTAATGGTGATGTTAATGGCGATGTTTATTTGATGTTGATACAACATGAGCGTCCTGCTCTGCTCAGCCTCCTGTTAACATGACCTACTTTGGTAGAGAGGGACTCCAGCCCTGCTGTGTGGTCCTGTCGGCTCCCTGAGCACATCCTGCTCCTGGGCTGGGATCCCTTGGAGCCCTGGGATCCACTCCTGGTCCAGCACCTTGGTACCACCCACCTGGGCTGTGCCTTGATGCTCCATATGAGATAAACCAAGGGATTGTCCCAGGGGACGTGTCCTCCCTTATCCCCAAACCTCCCAGGGAGCTGCCAGGAGCTGCTGTCCATGTCCCAGAGCAGATCCCCTCTGAGCTGAGGACCCCACAGCTGGGGGCTGTAAGACCTCCCTGCTCGGCCTCCTAAGGCTCCTCCTCCAGGCAGAAAGCCCCAGGAACAGTCTTCCTTAACCCTCCTTCTGAAACTCTGGGGAAAAGCTGGAGAGGTTTTCAGCAGGCTGGGAAGAGGGACCTGGGAGCCCTTGGAGTTGTGCAGCACTCGGGCAGCGCTGGTTGTTCTTGGTCAGTTTGGATGGATCGTGGGCTCATCCAAAGTCACCTGCAGACAGCAGGAGGAAGGGAGGCTCTCCTTCCTCAAGGATTCCGGGTTTTGGGTCATCTCTGAGTGTTTCTTGGGCTCTTGGGATCGTCTTCCTTTGATTCAACCCCCAGAGTGAGGTCAGGACATGGAAGGACCAGATCCAGAGGTGCATCTGGCACAGGAGCCAGGGTGTCCCTCAGCTCAAAACCCAGATGTCCCTGATGCCCCTGGTGACCCCAGATGTTGTGATGTGGAGGCTGTGACACCCTGGGTGTGACATTTACCTTGCTGGCCTTTTTCTGAAGTGTCCAAAAGCATCTTCTGTCTCACACAACCCTGACCTTTGCCAGCTGGCCTTGGGAACCTGTTCCAGGAGGAAATTTGCCTTTTTTTCTTTTCAATTAATTTTTTGGATGATTAAAGATAGAAAACTCAGTCTGCTTTCAGAAGGAAGTGTTACATCTTTAATTTTATGAAGCAGAAGAAGAGCTGGAACTTGCTGGTGCAGGTTCCCACTGGCACGGGGGAAGTGTCCCTCAAAATCTTCTTCTTGAGAAGATGCTGACAGCTGAGGAGGGTTGGGGGTCTGCACCTCCCCGGGCCCTGCCCAGGGCATCTCCCCCAGCCTCGTGTGGGGCAATTTTGAGGGGGCAGAGCCGGCCCAGCCCTGGCCCATTCCCAGCTGAGGTTGCTTGGGATGCTCAGGATGCTGAATGGCAGGAACTGAGGATGCTGAATGGCAGGAACTGGGGATGCTGAATGGCAGGAATTCCTCTTCCTGCCTGGATCACTTTGCACCAGGCTGTGCTGCTGGCTCTGCCTCCTCGCCAGGCTTTAGTGCTTTTTAATTGCCTGGAGGGAGCTGGCTGAGCTCAGAGCTCTCCAGAGCCTCCGTATCCGTCTGAGCCACCAGGGCAGAGCAGCAGGAAATCAGGATGGGGAATTGAGCTGGCTCTTCTCTGGGAATGTTCCCACACCTCTGCAGTTGGTTTTTTCCAGACCTTATCTTCATCCCTCTTACTGGAAGCCAGTCCTCCTTCCCTGGTGCTGCCGTGAGAGGTGTCACTGGACAACCACTGCATTCCCAAACATCTGCTCCTTCCCAGAGTGCTGCACTTTCACAGGAGCTGTGATCCATCCTGGACAAGCTGTTGCCATCAGTTGAGCAAGATCTGCTCATGTTCCTGAAATTACATCACTCCCCAACATCTGTCTCTGGCCCCAGATGTGTCCCTGGGGGATTTTGCCATCCTCTGTCTCTGCTCTCTGCTGGCACAAGGCTGTTGCATCTTGCAAATCACAGAATCCCAGAAGGGTTTGGGTTGGAAGGCACCTTAAATCTCATCCCATTCCAAGCCCTGATGGACAGGGACACCTTCCACTAGACCAGGTTGCTCAGAGCTCCATCCAGCCTGGCCTTGGATGAAGAACAAAGACAAGAAACGTTCCAAACCTGGCCAGGGTTTCCAGGGGTGAGCAGCATTCCCAACCCAAGGATCATGGAGGAATGGCTGCACCTGAGCCCTGACTCCCAAGTCCTGCTCAGGGCACGCCCGGGAAGTTCTGCAGGGATGTTAATGGCCCCGAGAAAAGCCATTAAAGGAGGAAGAGTTGAGGTTACAATATTGTGCTGAAAAGTTTATTGCTGCCTGCAGAGACATCAGGTCTGTACTTCCAGGATTACTCAGTGCTTAATGCCGAGCGCCTGCACATTAGTTTTGCCGGGAAGCCCATTTGGGGTTCTTCCAAAACGGAAAAATTAAAGGGCTTCCCTAATAAATGTGCTGTCCAAAAGAAAAAAAAAAAGGGCTCCAAACCCAGCTCAGGAACCCAAACTGGGGGAGCAGTGTGGAGCCAGGGGCAGTCCTGCTGTCTGAGCGCTGGCCCTGGAAGTTTTGGGAAGCATCATCCATTTCTGCTCCCTTTTGCTGCTGGGTTCTCCTGACACTCAGCTACAGAAGGAAAAGATGCAAATTTACACACGAGGTTGGGTGCACAGCAGGAAAATTTGTCTGGGAAATTCTTCTCCTGATTTTACTGCCAGAAGGAAACTCCGGAGAGGAGCAGCGACTTTCTCGTCACCTTGCTCTCCATCCATCCTCTGAGCACACAAAAACAGGTCCTTTCCTACATCCAGGCTCTCAGGCCACCCTTTTCCCAGCATTTAGCCTACATCTGGGAAGAGAATGAGTGCCTGAAATAGATGCAGACTGGATGGTGAGGCAGCAACGATTTGGGGAAGCGGCAGCGTTTCAGCCCGGAGCAGGCTGGGCTCAGTCCTGCTCCTCTCCTGGCACCCAACTCTGAGCTGGGATCAATGCGAGCCAGGTGCCAGGATGCAGCTTAGACTCCGTGGCTCTTTGCAACCAGTAGATCCCATCACTTTGTGCAGTGCCTGGAAGTGGAGTGTGGAGCAGCAACTTTGTGCTGCTCTCAATAGATCCTAAAACTGCCATGCCCATGGGAAAGCCTGGAGGTTCCCCCTTGGATGGGTCAGGGATGGTTTGAATCCTCTGGACATCTCCAGGAGTGCTGGGGAATGCAGGGGTGTCTGTGTGCTCTGAAGTGAGTGTTTGGTTTGCTTGGGAGCTGGGAATGGCACCAGGATCCAGGCAGCCTTGGGAGAGGAGGTGGGAGCTCCACAACAGCTCCCTGCTCCCAGGGACATTTATTCCCTGATGTCTCAGCCTGGAGCAAAGGAGGCTCAGGGGGGCCCTTCTGGCTCTGCACAAGTCCCTGACAGGAGGGGGCAGCCAGGGAGGGTCGGGCTCTGCTCCCAGGGAACAGGGACAGGAGGAGAGGGAACGGCCTCAGGCTGTGCCAGGGGAGGGGCAGGTTGGATGTTGGGAACATTTCTTCCCCAAAAGGGTTGTCCAGCCCTGGCACTGGTGGAGTCCCCATCCCTGGAGGGATTTCAAAGCCATGTAAACGTGGCACTTGGGGACGTGGGTCAGGGTGGCTTTGGCAGTGCTGGGGGAATGGTTGCGTTGGATGATCTCACAAGGCTTTTCCAACCTAAGTGATTCCATGATTCCATGAATTCAGAACTTTCATCGAGGAGTGTCACCTGCACAGGAGAGTTGTCTCCTCACGGTGTCTTACAAAGGGAATTAAAGGTTTGGCTCCTTCGGTGAGCCCGGGGCTGGGCCGTGGGATGGAGCACCCTGTAAGCCCCGACCTGGCTGTGCTGGGATTTGTCTGGTCCTGCTGGGAGCTGCCTTTGGCTGCGGGGTGGGAATTTGCCCGGGGCCAGCTGTGCTCAGCTCTGCAGCTGCTGCTGCTGCTGGTGAAGCTGGGCTGATGCTCAGACTTAAGAAAGAGGCTCGAGGCTGTTCTTGTCTTCAGTGAGGTCACAAGACATCCAGAGAATTCTCCCACTTGGTTTCCATGTTGAAGCAGATTATTTTTTCCTCCAAATAAACCCCACTGTCCTTGTGCCTCATTCCCTCTTTCCCAAGGCAATGGCAAGAAGTGGATTTGCACTTGTGCTGCTGCCCACCCACCCTTCCAGTGCTCGGGAGAGCTGTCAGACACTTCTCACTTCTGTCCTGGAGGAAAAGCCAAGAGTTAAATCCAGACCTTCTGCCATGCCTCGGCCCCACATGTGCAGGATCATGACCCATGGCTCAGGCTCACGGCACTCGGATTTCCCTGGCAGAAGGTGCCCACCTCCCACGGGATTTTCCCCCTCTGGTGATGTCTCCTCTCCTGGCCCTCCTCTCTCTCAAGGCAGCAGGATCCTGGTGGAGTTGGTGTGATCCTGGTCTTCAGAGAGTTCCCTGAGGACCTGCTGCTTCCAAGTCTGTGCTCCCCCACCTCCCAGCACGGCTCCTCCAAGGCTTCCTGGGTTTCAGCCATTGCCCTTCCAAAGGGTTTGCAGGGAGGATCTGCTCGGTGATTCCCTCAGGATGCTTGTTCCAGACCTCTCATCCACCCCCACAAGCAGAAGTAGTTTTGAGGAGCTGCAGAAGCTGGAAATGATCTATTTGAGGTCTAAGCAAGGTCCTCCAGCCCTCTGTCCTCCTCAGCTAGTGCTCCCAAACATTTCTTGGGGAATACACACATCCTGAAAGGTTTTGGTGTCTCCAGAAGCAGAGGACAGATCCACTCTCCTTTCCCATCACCACCTGGGCATTCCTGAGGCCAGGTCCTCACCAAATACCTTTAGCAACTCCAAATCAATCCTTGTGGTTCAGTTTTTGGCATAATCACCAGGCCAGGGACCTTGTCTGCCGTGGGACTGGGAAGGTTACACGGCAGGTAAGTCACATGTGAGGATTTTTTTGGGAATATCAAAGAAAAGCAAAGGAAGAAGAGGAGAGAGGAGAAAAGTACGGGCAAAGAAAGTCTGACCAGCACCAAGACAGTGAGCACCGAACCTCCTCGAGCATGGGAAAGGCTCACAGGCAGTGCCAGGCTTGGCAGGCAGATGCTCCCCTGAAGCTGGATCAGGCTCTCTCCATGAGCTGTGTTCAGCGTCCCTTGGCAAAATTAGAAGAGTTGTGCCTAAAGTTAATCGAGAAGAGGTGGCAGGGGAGGATGAGTGGCTTGACTGAAGGTTACAGGGAAGCAATGGAGCTTGGGGAGGGGGAGGAAGGGTTTTAACCTCAGGGAGCTGTGAATTTCCTTGCAAAACCAGATCCTTTTGGAAAGCCAGTACATCCAAGTTTCACTCTTCCAGAGTTTGGGTGCTCTGCCCTCCGAGGGAGCCCATCCGTGTCTCCCTCTTTAATGCCTGGGGCTGTGTTATTGTCCATTTAGGAATCCTGCTGAGGAAGGCTGGGAGAGCAGACACTTCACCGTCCCCCGGGCAGAGGCTTGGCACTCAGATCCATCCGCACGGGGCAATGCCAGCTTTTCTCCTCACCGCAAATCCCTCTCCCGCCCTCTCGGGAGAGCAGCTCCGTTCCCTGGGATCATTAGGGCTCATTAGCGCCCATTAGCCAGGTCTGTCCCAGAGCTCAGCCCAAGACCAGGAGCTGTGAGCTCGGGGGAATATGTTCCGGTTCCTCCGCTCGTTCCTGCTCTGCAGCTCCTTCTCTGTGCCTCAGTTTCCCAGCCTGTGCCACCTCAGGGCTCCTGGTGTCCCTTTGGATCCAGGATTTCTCCTCCTGCCCACCAAGGGCTGTTGCCTCTCTCCGTGCAGGGGCACTTTGCTCATGCCCCATCCCTGGAAGTGTCCAAGGCCAGGTTGGACACGGCTGGGAGCAACCTGGGATAGTGGAAGGTGCCCCCTGCCATGGGGAAGGTTTTAAAGTATTTGAGGTCCTTTCCAACCCCAACAATTCCATGATTCTCTGATTTAAGCATTCCATGTGTCTCCTCTCTGGTCTTGTCTCTTTTCCCTCATCACTGTTTTCCTAGATATTTTTGCTTTATCTCTTGACTTTTACTAAAAAGTCACTTTGACTTTTTGGTAAGTTCATATTTCTTACTAAATATTTATTTCTTACCAACAAGAAACAAGAATTTTAAGTTTATTAAGCAAGGAATTTATCTTGTTTCTACGTTCGTGGCTGGTGGTTCATCGAGAGGTGACAGCTGAGTGACAGCTCTGGCAAGGCAAGAAGGGAGGGACTCAGTACCTGGGTTCAGTCAGGGATAAAGTGCCTGGAGAGGGCCTTTCCTGGTTCACATCCCTGTGATTGCTGTGAGGAGCCATTCTGGTGCAGCTTAGGGGGCAGCGGGTGGAGTTAAACCCAGCTTAGAGAACTGGAGAGCACAGGAGGAGAAGCTGCTGCGAGATCTCCCAGGGCTGGACAGTTTGGGGGTGTGGAGCAGAGGGTGCTGAGGGGGACAGGGACAGGGATGCTGCTCCTCTGTGCCTGCCAAAGGAAACCTTTGGAGAATTAGTGCTGAGCTCTGCCTGCACTTCTTGGGCAGGTGATGGGAGCTGTGTTAGCAGGAGACGAGTGGCAGAGTTCAGGTACAACGCCTCGGCTGAAGGGGCCTCTGCACCATTTCCCACCGGGATCTGCTCCCTGCTTCAGCTCCTCCTGATTCTTCCCCGGCCAAACTCCCCATGGCCAGAGCAGGAGGGCTCCAACTGCAGACAGGCTCAAGCCCAGGGCAGGAAGGTGAGGTGGAGAATTCCCCTCTGCCCAAAGTCCCGACTGCACCCTTGCTCCCTTCCTGCCGGTTCCCGCTGGCCCCGGGGAGCAGCAGGGACTGTGTCTGCTGGCAGCCCGCAGCCCTCCAGGAACTGTGCAGCGTGTTATCAATTCCACGGGGGGAGATAATGTTGTCTTTCACAGCTCCTGTGTCAGCTCTGCTGATTAGTCTGGTGCAAATGAGCTTTTAGCCTTGACACAGAGCCTGGGATCCAGGAGGAGAGCATGGAGGATCCAGGAGGAGAGCATGGGGGATCCAGCACAGCCCTGGAGAGCTGGACCACTCATGGCAGCCACAGCACCACCCTGGGAGAAGGAGCAGGACCTGAACTTGTCTTTTCCAGTGTTTCCCCATCACTTTCACTTTAAAAATTTCCCTTTGCCTTTTGGGGAAGGAGGTCCTTTCTCTTCAGCTGGTTCTGTCCATGTCCTACCCCTGCAGAGGGTCTGCACCAAGGCTGAGTAATTCCCATCTATCCACCGTGGCTCTTTTCCAGCCTCCTGCACTTGGCGCTGCTCTGGGACACATTTCTGGTGGGCTTGTGGGAACTGGCTTCTGGAAAAAGGGCCCTCTGTACCTGCAACCCAAGGGGAGTCATCCACAGAGGGGAAAACCTGAGGAACATCCCATCCTGTGCCTCTGCTTTTCTAACCAGAAGTGAACTTTCCAACCAGGCCTTTCCTTTCTCCTCTCAAACACCTGTTTCTGCTACAAAGCCCCCCACCACCAGCCTCCCTGCCTGGAGAGGCTGGTATTTTATTTAGGGCTGATCCATTTTTCTTTTAATTCAGATCAATGCAGGTTAATTGAGAGCAGCTTATTTTTACTTCTGCTGGTCTCTGCCTGCCAGGATCAATACCAGTCATTTCCACTTAAACCGTTGTACCTTTACTGGAACTACCAGAGCCCCCAGCTCTCCATGCAGCACCATCCATGTGGTTCCTGGTGCAATAATTCCAACCAGGCTCTCGTCAGTCTGGCTGCAGCGGCATCCTCGTAATGCCGAGAGGAAATGGAGCCGTGCTCAGCCCCTACCGGGGGGAGATGGATTACAGCCGGGAACATTTGCACGCTAAAAATACCCGGCGAGGGGCAGCCGCCCATTGATCCCTGCGCCTTAATGGGCCGCAGAAGGTCCCTCTGGCCGCCCACTGCCACTAGATGGGGCGATGCAGCAGCGGCTCAGCCGCGGCTCCCCTCCCCTGGCACGCACCGGCGGCTTCGCTCGGCACAGGACGTCAAGGAGCCTGGGGTTTCCACGCTCAGGGAATCTTTTGGGTATAAACCCCGCCATGGCATTCCTGGGAAGTGTCGACCCTGGGTGGGCTGGAGGAAACACGAGTGTTCTGCTGCTGGATGTGTCCAGAGGGAAATCTTCATGGAAGGTGTAGGTTTGGGGCCAGGCTGTTGCACCCCAGGGTTTGTGCTTGGCCAGCGGAAGAATCGCAGAATGACAGAATGGTTTGGGTTGGGAAGGAATTTAAAGCTCATCCATTCCCACCCCTGCCCTGGGCAGGGATACCTTCCACTGTCCCAGGTTGCTCCGAGCCCTGTCCAACCTGGCCTTGGACACTTCCAGGGATCCAGGGGCAGCCACAGCTTCTCTGGGCACCCTGTGCCAGAGCCTCCCCACCCTCACAGGGAGGAATTTCTCCCTAATTTCCCATCTAAACCTACCCTCTGGCAGGGGGAAGCCATTCCCCCTTGTCCTGGCACTCCAGGCCCTTGTCCAATGTCCCTCTCCTAAGGCGTGGGAGATCACTGGAGAAGATCCCACTTTCTCAGCCATGCCCAGGCTGGAAAATGCCGGGTTGTGTGACAGGGGAGGGACACGGCAGAGGGAGTGAAGTGTTCTGCCTCTTGCTGGGATGGTCAGAGCCAGTGGTGGTGGGCAGAGGGTGATGGCAGCACTTGCCTCGTGTCCCTGGAGGCACAGGGATGGTGGCAGCAGGACACACAGCCAGGTGACACAGGGAGGACCCGACCTGGAGCACAGCTGGGCTATTGCAGGGTCTCACACAGGTGCACAGGGGACTCAGAGCAAACATTAAGGGGACAAATCAGGGAAAAAAAGTCAGATGGAAGCTCTGGAAACTGTGTCCAGCCTGAATTCAGGCCAAGCCATGGTCCCCTCTCTGTAGTGTTGTAGCCTCTCCATTGCCACCCTGTGCTGCTGCAAAGGGCTGCAGAGTGATGAACAACCTCGAGTTCTTCATATCCCCTCACCCTGGCAAAGCTGGATGTGTGGAACAACACCAGAGGGGGGTGGGACAGGAGTGTTCCTCCTCTACACGGAGCCATTCCTGGGCAGGCTGCACGTTTTGGGGTGCAGAGTTTTAGATTCGAAACTTAGGATTTGCATCACACCCAAGGGGCAGCATGGTGGCCCAAAGGTGGCTTTTTCCTGCATTTCCCTCAATCCACCTGCTTCCACCTTCCCTGTCTCCCTGGCCACCATCCCCATGTATCCAGCTCTTCCCTCTCCGCTCTTGCCGCTCGTCCTCTTCCATCACCTGCTCTGTGGAAGCATTGCAGGAATTCTTCCTGGAATGTCATTAGCTGGTCTGTTAATGGAGAACAGAGTCAGGTGGGAGGGAGGTCCTCCGCAGGTATCAATTCAGTGTGTGAAGGACCTTTTCCTCTCAATCAGCTTCTAGGGCAGAGGTTGGCTTTAGCTGGAGTTCTCGTGGAGCAGTTTTCTGCTCCCGTGGCCATTTGTCCACCTGGGCAGCTGAGGGTCAGCTCTGGGGGCTGCTGGGTCTTCTCCACGTGAGGGAAAAGTGCAGCAATGGGAAAAGGAGCCATCAAAGCAATGCAAAAGTCATTCCCTCCTCCCTTTCCCTGGCAGCAATCCCTGTGTTTGCTGCTCTTTCCACACCCGGCAGATTGAGATCTCCCAGCCCAGCTGATGTTTGGGCAAGAGAAGAATTACCAGTTTCCTGATGGGTAAAACCAGGGACAGAGCAGCCGCCGGGTCCTGGTCATAAATGTCAGGGAATAATGGCTTTGGGCCATACCCCTGGAGCAGAACTGATTTAAAGGGTCATTAAAAAGGCTTGGTGTCCATAAGGGTGGGACACAGGGTCCCCAGCCCAGGTCCTTTATTCCCTCTGGCTGTATCAGTCAGGCCGATGGACCTGGAGAAGCCATATGTCAGCTAAATGTGTCTCTAATTGATTTCTGGATCTGCACGGAGTGTAAACATTTTACCAGTCAGAGAGCAGCTGATCGGGAGAGGAGGGAAAGGCTGGTGGGAGGGGAAAGGGCAGGAGAAAGTCTGGTGTGAAGCTGAGGGGAGCCTTGGAAAACGACTTTTGTCTGGCCCCATCAACCCCCAATTTACCGCGGCCCCTCCACGGGGTTCCCTGGTAATGGAGTCGCTTCCAGGGCAAAAGTTAACTCCAATTAGAGGGTTTGCAGGGAGGGGTTGCAATCCCACGTCCCCCCGCAGGAGCCGTGTCAGCTCACGTTATGGAGATGGGCCGGCGGCAGGCAGGGGAGCAGCTGGGAACAGCGTGTGGACAATGAGGGGTGTCCTGGGAATCCTTCCTGCGCCAGGACACAGCCCGGCCCCGCTCCTCCTCCTCCTCCTCCTCCTCCTCCTCCTCCTCCTCCTCTCTCCCAGCCACGGACAACTCGCACTCAGCTCTTCACTCCTCGCCTTCAGAACACCCATCCAACATCTGCAAGGGCATCACCCCACCAAAATTGTTCCTTCGGTACAGATTTTGCATTCCCAAAATGCCCCCAAACCACCTTTATGTCCTCGTCCCTCCACACAGCCTCTGTTTTAACCCCTTGTTTGCCCCCAGGGGTTCCCCACTTCCCAGCCCCCCTGGGGACTCTGGATAAGCCTGATGGGACCAAAGGGGTAAATCCCGGCCAAGGCTGATGCTGCCCTGCAAAACTGATGGTCAAGAACTTAAAATCAGGTACGGATAGGTGGGGAAAGGCAGATGAGTGTGGGAAATGTCCCTGGGATTACTCTGGAGAGGTGACCATGAGGCAAGGAGGGGGACCAAAGCCACCCCATGTGAGACCCCTCGGGAAAATCTCCCCCCAGTGTCACCAACCCCACCAGGGTGGTCCCCAGGACTCCGCTCTGGGTGTATTTTCTTTCTCACCTCACCCCTTGCTGT
The DNA here is from genome assembly GCA_013400975.1 of Atrichornis clamosus. Classification (NCBI taxonomy): domain Eukaryota; kingdom Metazoa; phylum Chordata; class Aves; order Passeriformes; family Menuridae; genus Atrichornis; species Atrichornis clamosus. The sequence continues at coordinate 951 of WBMZ01003399.1, read as the reverse complement.
CACCTGCCCGAGGACGGGCTGTTCAGGTGGGAAACAGAGATGGAAACCAGAGATCTTTCAGCCCTCAGAAGCCTTAAATTCAACTTCCAAGATTTTGTTCCAGAGCCACAAAGAGCAGGGAGAATTTGGGGTTTATCTTTCTGAGCAGAAAAATGAAGCCCATTAGAAATCTCCTTCTACTCAGTAATAAATAATCAGCTTTACTGAGCCCTTTGATTAAAAAGCAACATTGAACAGATCTACTTAATTTACAAAATACTGTGGCACTTTTATTGAAATAAAACACATTAAATCGTGTTTAAAACCACGTTTTTCTTTTTTTCACCCCTCTCCACCCCTCGCCCTCAAGCAAAGCTTCCACTTGACGTGGATTTCATCAACAAGATCACCTCAACAGAACTGAAACCTGTTCACGAAACCCAAGGAAGAAGAGAAGAAAAAGTGGGGAAATGGTTAGAAAATGTTGGAACGTATTGATTTAGGGGGAAGTTGGGTTTTTGGGACTTCAAAACGGTGATTTTGTTCTTAAATAGTCCTAAAATGAGCAATGACAAGTGAAAACAGGTTGAAGCTGACGTCCAAATAGCTGCTGAATGAAATGTTTTGGAAAGAATTAGGGTAAAGCATTGGGGTTTCTTAACATTTTTTTCTCCAGATGGAGAAAAAAAAAAAAAAAAAAAGACCCAGGCTCCCCATGTATCCAAACTGCATTTTTCCTCCTGTGACTCCGTGGGATTCGCTGTTGGCACAGGCCGGGGCAGGAGCTGCGGCTTTTCCACCTCGCACCCGACACCGCAGCCGCGCTCTCACCCCCGCGCCGGCCCCGGCCCCGCCGTCTGCGTGTGCCCTGCGGCCACCAGCAGCCAGGGTGGCTCTTTGTGGCTCTGCCTGACAGCTGACGCCGGCTCCGGTGACCCCGCGGGCCGAGCCCCCGAGCCCCCCGAGCCCCCC
>WBMZ01003395.1:0-51596 GCA_013400975.1 Atrichornis clamosus | reverse complement strand
CGGCCCTCGGCCCCCGGGGGCGGCCCCGCGCGGAGGGAGGGAAGTGGCCGCTCCGCGCAGCCCCGCGGGGCGGGGGAGAAGGGCCGCACCGCCCCCGCACCGCCAGCCCCAGCCTCTCGGCGCCCCACCGCCCTTCTTCCCCGCCCGCCGCACCTGGGAGCGGGGTTACGGGGGCTGCGGCGCCGCCTCCTCCTCCTCCATGCCTTCCCCGCGGCGTCGGGAACGGGACAGCCCTTCCCGGGTGCAGGATGCTCCGGCGGGGATCGAGTTACGGCAGCCGTAGACTTAAAGGGGCCGAGCTACGGCCGCCACCTGCCGCCGGACTCCGCTCGCCGCCTCCGAGGGGACGCGGCTTTCCCGGACCCTCCCTCCCTGCCTCCCGCCCCGCGGTGGCGGCCGCCGCCCCCTTTCCGCAGTAGCCCCCGCGAAGGGCCGCGCAGAGCGGGGCTCGGTAAACCACGGAAAAGGCCCGGGACCGTCCCGCAGCTCCTCAGCGCGGCCCGAGCGCAGCCGCGGTGGCGGCGCACGGCCGGGACCGCCCGCGCGGGCAGCGAGCCCCGCCGGCCGCCCCGGCTGCCACCGCCGCCCCTGCGAGCTGGCACCACGGGCCCACGAGGCCTCGACCGCTGCTGAATGTACACGGCCGGGGACATGTGTTGGGGCAGGAAAACGGCCAGTTAGGCATAGCGTCTCACCTCTCAACAACATTTTTGTGACCACGTCTTTCACTTACACGGCGCCGTTGTCTGAAATATGTCACGGAAAAAATGCTGATGTGACTATTCCTGCCCTAGGAATCCATTTATGCACTCCTTGGGAAAACTGTACAGCACAGAGTCATAGGGAACACACCCATCATACAGAGAACAAGTATTGCCTATACTTGCTATTTTCTAAATTAAATGCTGTGATTTATGACAAATTATTTTTTTCTTTTACATTTTTGAGCTGTTTTATTGAAATACAAGCAAAATTACATTGCCAAAATTAAATATGATAGACTTAGTCTTTTACCAACTGGAAACTATAATGGTCATGACTGTTCCTCTTGGCGTCCTTCTGCTATCCACATCCTAAATGACCTCAACTTTACATTTCCATTAAAGATTTCCAATCTTTCAGATCAATAAATTAAAAATTCTCCTCTAACAAAATAATGTTTAAGGTATTCATATATATCTCACCCTATAGATTAAGCCACAGCTGACAAGTCATTTGTCCCACTATGCACACTGATCTCTCTTGCAAGACATCTCCCACAGCAGGAACGCTATGGCTTAAGTCTGAACAGAAACTGATGTTGGCTTGCCTTAATGCGCTGATCTGCAGAACGCAGAAACCCAGGTGCTGATTAACGAGGCATTGAGCCATTCCTGCTGCAGAAGTGGTAACCTGTAGGAGGTGGGCAGGGCACACTGCCAGCATCTGTAACTGTTTCCAGCCAGCTTGGCTTTATCCATTGCTGGATGTGAATCAACTGCCAGGTAAGTGTTTGTGTAAACATCGGAACTACAGAAGTTTGATCTTCTGTGGACTTGAGTCTTATGATTGACCAACTTCTGAATTGATTTTTGTTCACAAAATTTCACAAGACGTCCTCAGACAAGTGAAGGAGATTCCGTTCCTGTTTCCAGTCTTCTTCCATTACAACAACATATGGACAAATAAAGACAACAATATCATATCAACACAATCTCTTAGTGAAATTAAGATTAAAACCTTGTATCATTTTATTCCTCATATAAATAAATATTTCAACCTATTTTCTACTATGTCTGCAGTTTTTACTGAATCAGAACAGCCAATAAAGAATGCCATGGTAGGATCATAAACCACTTTCAAGATGACATAAACCATAAAAATTCGAAGAGAATTTTTTCTTCATTAATTCACCCTCCAAAGGACGGCCCTCACTTTTTGCTTAATACAATATCAATGACTTTGAAGTGTCTCCTTGCCCTTAAAGTTGTAACAGCTGTGACACCGGTACTCCATACGGACAAGCAGTTGACTTCTGGGGTGGAAGAGGACCTGCAGTAAAGGCAGGAGTGGTTGTCCTCAGGCCTGCAGGCACTGGCAAGGACTCTTTCCTCTCATGGTTAAGAACCAAAGGCCAAAGGCTCTGAACAACAAACTCTGGCAGATTTAGCAACTGTGTTTTAAGATGTTCTCTCAACTGCCTGAGGTCATGATCATTCTAGGAGAGTATAACAATGAAAGTAGGTGTTTTTTTAGCATGCCAGCCTGTGACCTGGTGTCTCCACTGTAAGTGTGTGGTAATACCTAACAGCAGAGTAAAATACGACACTGGAGAATGGTAATGTCTTACACTGAGCAGATAACTCTGCCAGAGATCACTTACCAGAGATCTAAGCCTCAAAACAACCCATCACCATTGTGCATTTACAGGTCAGGAAGCATCTAGGAGAAGACAAACCTCTCCCCAAACCTCTGTATCAGGTCTGTGTAGCACACAGCCTTCCAAACAATTCCTTTGGCCCAGTGTGCTGCGTGGGTGAAAGAAACTAGTTTGACCTGCCTTGCTGCTCTCTCCTTGGCCTGCGACCAGCACGTTGTTGAGCACGGGGCAGATCGTGACCAGAGGCAATGCCCTCTTTCAACAGCCCAACAACATGTGCTGGGTCGAGAGCTGCTGACTGTAAAGCTGAGAAAGGCGATGCACTGAGGATTCCTGGCTGGCAACTGCTCTCCACATGAGTGTACAGCAGGGTATCTCTCTCACCTTTGATCAAGAAAATTTGCAGATAAGAGAGAACTGGCTATGGGGGCATGAAGGCATTGCAGTACAAGGGGGACCTGTAGACATGGTTAGATATGGCTACCATAAGTCCAGGTTGCCTTAGATCAGTTGTCTGTCCTCTTTTCCAACCAGAAGTGTTCTCCAGAAAGATTTTGAGAACAGTACATATCTGGGATTCTTAGTATCTAATAATCTCATCATGTTATTGCATACGTGCAGCAGTCTCACCTTGGATGTCCCACGTCCAGCAATCCCAGAGCTCCTTAGAGCAAACACAGTCCATATTGCATATGCAATGTCATTCCAACAAAACTAAGGGAGTACTCTACCACTCCTACAAAGTGTGGCATGAGCGTACCACACAATTACTTGGAGCATTTCCAGCAGGTCCTAAAAGTATAAGGTTTACTGTACTTGCACGATGCACCTGGTGCACCTTTTTCTGCAACAGAAATAAGAGTAGCCACAGGGTGGGATAAAGAGTCACCAGAGGGCTATCACAGCCAACTGGCTGCTATACTGTGACCACAATTTGGCTTTCACAACTAATACATTCTTCCTCCCTCCATTGTGGTGTGCAGCCACCACTTTCCAGCTGCTGCAAACCAAAGTCAGCACTGCTAAACGGCAGCTGTCAAGAACTTTCCTCAGTAACAACTGCAACTTCTGAAGTCAAGCTTCAGAAAGGGAAGTATGGGCAATGGGCTTGCTAAGGTGAGCTGCAGAACAGAGATTTAGCAACACCTGGCAAAAAATAACATTATATTCCGTGTCAGCACATATGCTGAAAGACCATAGGAAAGGTAAGAAGGACAGGGAGGTATCACAGTAGCACTGGCAGTTAGCAGTATAATTCTGTTGGCTGCAGCTGAATCATCTTATTTACACTATGTTAGAGAAAAATAGGCCTCTGCTTTTCATCTATGCTTTAATTACAATTCAACTTCTTGGTTATATTGATGATTTTCAGCTTCAAGTCAATTGGACCCATTAATTCCATAAATGAGAAACAAATCTGGATAAAATGGATGCTATTTGCTACAACAGGGTGGTCATTAGAAGGCAGCCCAACATAAGTAAGTCAAAGTCTGCAGTAATCTATCCTCAGCCAAGATGTACACACCTGTTCCATACCCTTCTCCTTCTGGGAATTACTTTCAGAGTGGCACTTCAGGTATGGTAAAAATTTGTTGTCAGATGACTGCTCCCACTAAAATCTGCGAGAGGGATGTGACCATGAAAGAAAAATACACAGTAACCTTTCCAAAGTATGCCTGTAATTTCAAAACTGTGCTTTTCCAGAGCTGAGCCTCCTTCTGCCAAGAATGAAGCCTTTATCATGGTTGCTGTACTGAAAAGTGAGATATATGTGAGAAAGAAAAATACTTTTACAGCATTTGAAAATCATTTCAGTTGTGGTTTTAAACTTACACAGGATGTAACTAACCTTTCTGTCTGAATTTACCCATTGCAGTAAGAATAGATCTTACGAATGTTTAAAGCCTGAGCAGTTTATGAAAGAAATTATATAACATGGTGTTGTAGAAGCAGTGGATTGAATCCAGTGACCTAAAAAATGCCTACATTTATTTCTGTCTTAGGAAGTTCCTAGGTCTACCTGTCAGCTGCAGGAGATATTCCCAGAAAATCAATTATACATGTAAGCAAAAATATCATGGAGATTAAAGAACATATGAAAGAGCAAGCACAACTCTTCTTTCACAACACTGTGAATCAAGAGTAACTCCACTGAAGCCAATGAGTTACAGTGGTGTGAGTGAGAAAAGAATCAGCTCCATTGTCTGAAAATTACTCAGGCCACCCATGGAGTCCAATCACAGGAACTGCAGGCAGCTAATATTGCAGCATTAAATTCAGAAAGACCAAGACTGAAAAGGGGAGACTGAAAAGAAATTTGGTTTTAGTCAAAAAAGCTGAAAAAGAGCAAAAAAATGGTGAATGAAAAAGAAAAAAAAACCACCCTCCATTTCTAAAAAATCTCCCCTCTTCAAAAAAAATTTGCATAGACAAAAGGACAAATGTGTTTGCTTTGGGTTGTTTTTTTTTTTTTAACACTCTGCAGGTACCCAGTTAACAGCTGCTCAGCTGTACGCTTCCTGAAGGGAAAGTGTTACCTTGGCTTTCCAAACAGCAGACACATTTTGTGAGTTGATGCATACTGTGCTACACCTCCTCAGATTGAGTGCTACAGAACGGGTGTCACACCTTTCCAGCACAGGGCACTGTAACAAACTCTATCACATTTTTAGGTGGTAATGCGCCTTCACGTTCCCCTGCTTTAGTTTACTCCCTCTAAACACATGCTCCGTTTTCCATCTGAGGTCAGTGAGTTTAACTTTCCAGCTCCTGTCACCTCCCCACTGGAGAGAGCATTTCTGCCAGTAGTACTCACTGTCTGTGAGAGAACAAAGGCTTGTTTCTGGAAAGCTGTCTGCTCACGAACCTCTTCCTGTCCTTTCTTCAGTTTTCTTCCAGTTTTTCTGTCTTCTCCATTTATCTCTCTCATCACACCCTGTCTCTCTCATCTCTTTACACCTCACCTGCGGCATTACCCTCTCCGTTGGTATTATTGTCCTGATTATAACTGCCCAGAAGCTACTGAGGACCTGTAAAACAGCACACTGGGAGTTTACCATGCTGCACTACAAACCACTACACTGATGCACCACGTCAGCATTTTGACAAAACATCAAACCACATTAAGACAGATGTGCTGAGTATGATCCACAGAACTTGCAGGAATGCCATCTCTTTTTTTCTTTTCCATGTTGTCGTCTCCTCGTTTTCCCCCTCTTTCATTTTATATTCTACTTTCCTATCACCTTTTCCTTTTTAGTCACTTTATTTCCTTCCTCCCCACAGACATCCTCCCCTGGTTTCCTTCATTGCCCGCTTCACATTCCTTCAAGCATTTTCTTTCCTCTGATGTGCCTGCAAAAAGGAGTATAATGGAGGCAGTGCTTTGTTAAATGTGTCCCTGGCTCCTGAGTACACAAAGCTGCAACTGGGTGCATCTTCAGGATCTGCAAACTAGAAAGGTCTAGAAAACATTTCGTTCCCCAAGGCTTAAACCAGAGAACTCTGAGATTTAGAAAACTTCTTGATTCCCTAAACTCAGACATGGAGCACACCAGAAACAGCAGGAGGAAGCTTGAAATAATACCAGATTCTTTTCTTCACATGCACATATTTCCTTTTGCTTTGTGAGTCGAGGCTCTTAGCAACAAGAGCACTGCAGGACAGGGTAGTGACTAGAATCTGATGATGTCAGAATGGCAGAAAATGGAAAAAGATGTACTTTGTAATGGCATACAATTGGAAAGCACAAAATTGGTGCCAAGCAGTGCTAAAACCAAACACAGTATTTCCCAACAATTCAACACACAGAGGGTCAGGAAGTAATCTGGGTTTTAATGTCCTGACTGGTGCTTAAAATCAGCATAATTCAAGTGGAGAACAGAACAGTGCTTGTTGATATGAGGTATTTTATCTGATAGCATCAGATTTTCAGGTAAAAAGAGCATGTGCTTGGGATAGTATCACTCATCTGTATGCTAAAGAAAGCTTCTAAGCCTTGCTTAGCTCAGTCTAAACTTTGGCACATGCCATGGCAGCTGCACAGCATGTAACTGTGCCTCTTTCAGCACACACCACAGCGTGGAAAGAACAGTTTGTAAAGATATTTTAATGGCAAATATATTAGCCTGAAAAGGTTAAGCAGCTTCTTCAGACAGTATAATTTCCTCTGAGAGTTTTGTCAATTTTTAAGATTTTTGCAAAAAATTTTCTAGCACTTTTAGGGATTTTTTGATCCTCTGTTGAAACATGAAAGCCCTGAGGAAACAAAGAAGGAAAACTACTTGATGACACAAGGAAACAGTAAAACCTGGTACACATTCACTTTATGTATATCTAAATGCTGTTGAAATGTATCCAAAAAAATGAATAAGAGAGCAAGAATTTGTTTTCCACATAGTTCTCAAATACAATACTCAACCATACTTGTAATAATTGTGTATTTTTCAGAGAACATGATTTTAAAATTTATATTTCTTAAATATTAAAACTTTTTCATTTCATATTTTTGGATAGCTATTAAAGTGGTATCATACATTGTTTCAAAAGTAAATATACTTTATGGCCTAATTTTGTCAATTTAGGAGGCCTAGGATGTATTATTCATTTTTCTTTTATTGCTAATAATGAATTCTAGCAAAGGCTCTGCTTTTAGCACTGCTACTTATTAATATTGTAATTATTTTCTAATTTTGCATTGGCACTATTATAGAGTCTTACCTAGAGTTTAACTCTTAGTCTCTATTGATATCAGGAGGTCTAGTGATCCCCCCCACTAAGGCCTGGATCTACATGTTGATTCATACAGACATATTTCTGTCCCTCTGTGCAATTCTAGTCACAGGAAGGAGATCTTGCTATATACTGTTAACTTTCAAACCTAACACAGCAGTCCTGCTAAGAAACATACAAAAAGAGAAGAAACTACATTAAGTACAGCAGTGCTAAAATACAGAAATAAAGCTTGTCTTTCAAATCAAGTGGGGAATTTTGTGTAGACTTCTACTTCCAATGACACTGTTCAACACCAAACATTACTGATTAGACAAATCCTAGAAAAATATTGAATATAAAAACCAAGAATACCTAAAAATAAAGAAAATACAAAAATAACCCTAATTCTAGATGTGATTTATATATATATATATCTCTATGAAAAAATGCTAAGGTGGAAGAGTTTCACCATAAAAATGTATATCATGCAAATATTATAAGTGGATTTGAAAAGTCACTTTGTGAATTGCACCAAATGTCTAACAAAAAATTGCAGAAAAATTGCACTGTGATACACACTAATTAGAGTATTTTGGTTGTGGGTTTTTTTCAGTGTTGCCCATTTCCTTTAATTTTGTTGTAAACATACACATTTTTCTGTAACAACTCTACTGGGACTGCTTGAAGAGCCGGCATTTCAGCACCTGTTCATTTGGTTTGCTGAATAAGGGGCAACACACATGGGCAGCACCCCTGGCGATGTCCTCTTTTTCTGTGTGGAAATTATGCCCCAGTGGAAACAGGAAAGTCACCACTGAAAGAGGAAACTTTACAATTCAAGGTATGTTGGACAACAGCACCTGCACACATGCAGGCCACGACATTCCAGTGCAACGCCGTGTTCTGCAGAGCCAAGTCAGGTGTGTTCTGGACACACTGTACTCCTCACATATGCACTCTTCGGTTTCACTTGAACAAACTTGTTTTGCCTTTGTGTGTACAGTACTCTTTCAAGGTGATTGCAATATACCTTACAAAGAGTTCATCAATTAAATAATAATAATGATGATGATGATAATAATAATAATAATCAAGACTTATACAAGTTCTTGGCTTGACTATTAGTTACTTAAGAATTGCTTGTATTTACAATTGCGCCAGTACTCAAACACAAAGGTACAAAAGACAACATATTTTTTCACCAAAATATTCTAAAAAGAATATGAAATCACTTGTAAGGTCTCTTTTTGGGAATTATTTTTATTGTTTATTTGTTCTGGTCAGCATTAGTAAATTGGAAGCTGCCACAAAAACTTGTGTTTCCACATGTGTAGCATTTTTTCTTTTCAGTAATATATTAATATATATATAACTTAACTCTAAGCAATTGTCTCATTATCACTGTTTAATTCACAGGCACTGGAGTCGACCAACTAACTCTCTTGACACCCTCACGATGCATTAAATTCACAGTAACTAATGTAAATGGTTTATAATTTCCTAACATTCATTAAAACTGTAATATAGGCAAGGACATTCTTTTCTTGTACTGTCAAACATAGATCAGTGTTACACATCACCTGTGGCCGATGAAAAAAGTGTAAGGAGTATCTGTTTTTAAATCTTCTGTTATCACATAACTAAAGACTGTTAAAGTACAGTGCAGAAGACAAATTATATTGGCTATAGCTGGACTTGAAACTGTGTCACCTTTTTCTTAACAGGGTTTGCTGTGTTTGACATCTTATATATTTTTAACTAAACAGATAGAAAAAAAAGGAAGAATTTCAGGTTGTTAATATTTTATCAAAATGTTAATATTTTGTCTTGCAAGAATTAATCACAAAAATTATATACATTAAAACACTAAGATAGCTTCGGCAGCCCCTGCAAACTCTGCAAAGAATTCAATTTATCCCCACTGAGAGCTAGTGGAGTCATTACATTCGATTGACTTTAATAGTACTTGATCAAATCACCAAATCTACAGCCACACCTAGCAACATCCCCAAAACCATAGTCAATAAATGACATAAAGTTAAACACAACTGCATAAAGACAGAAGAAAAATGGGAGGAAAAGAAAATGAAACACAGTGTAGAGCAGAAACAGAACTCATCTTTGCTTCTCTTTTAATATGACCAGTTCTTTCCAGCTCTGGCATGGCATTAATTCAATGCTAGACCTTTAGAAACCTAAACAGTTCAGAAGACTGTCCCCACTTTGAACTGGGTAACCTGTCTTTACAGAGGAGGGTGTCAGTTCTGCTGCATTTTGAATGCTCACAAGGAGAGGATGGAGAGAATGCAGAAGGAAGAGCCACCCTTTCCTCAAGCCTAAGAATGCTGAGGGCTGAGCACTGAAATCCAGCAGCGGAGCCGTGACAGCAGCACAGCCCCACAACTGCCTGGGCTGCAGTCTGAGAGAGGAACAGCTGTGCACCAAAACAAGCTGATGGATGAGACCAGCCTATCTCCCTGCACAAGCAGTGGCCAGTTTTCTGACAGCAGGAATTCAGGAAAAGCTAAACAAATGTGCATTTCTTCTCATCCTCCTTACAGATGCTTACATGGAAAGTTCAGGAAAACCCCAGTCAAAAAGCAGCAGTGAATATGTAGAGAATCCTACATCCTAACCCCCAAATACCCTGCAAATTTCATTTAACAATATAGATCTGAAGATATTTTTCCAGGAGATTAACATTAGACTTCAAATCTATTTTTAGGAGTGTTTTTAAAAAAGGCCTCATTTTTACAGGCTGAGTGGCCTGAGGCACCCAAGTGACCTCCAGGACACTCAGTACTTTTAAGAAGTGAAACAGCAGTCTCTTTCTCCTGGCCTTTTGAATAGATAGAAGAGCATTATTTTACATTATGTTACAGGGACTACTCCCTGAACACAATACCCAGTAATTACAAGTTGCATTATGTAATTTTAGTGCTGTCTACTACAAAAGTTCCTGCTTCATAAAAGCACACTCAGAATGCACCCAAATGGTTACCAAGCCTTGTGTCATCAAAGCCACACACAGCCCTCCAGACATGCTCTCTGATGTGGTAGGTTAAAGAAACATCTGCTGGCAACGTGGCTCATGCCTGTTAGAGAAAAACATTCTCCTTATGAATTGCTACTTTGATTCTAAATTTGTACATGGTATTTAGACCCAAATTTCTAAAAACAACCTCCTCTCCCACTTCCAAAGACTATATACAGAAAACATTACATTGACAACAAGAGGGAAATGTTTAAATAGTAGGAGGGAAGGATACCTTATTTATTGAGTTGTTGTAAACTCACAACCACTTTGCTGTCTGTCACTTAAAATTAAAGTGTAAAGAAACAGCAAATATGAATGGGAAAAAAATATTAAATGTTTTAAAACTTTTTAATATGGAATAAGTCTAATTATTTGGGGAATTTGGTTCTACTTTTTTGGCTATTTAGCACAAACATTGTTCAAGTGTTTGCAAGTGCTGTATCTTTGTATCTAAACAAATGAGGCATCATCTTAAATATATACGAGAAGTGCCATTATACCAGGAAGCACAGCACTAACTGTAACGTTAACATAAATATTACAGCTGTTATTGATTGCAAATACAGATCAGGACTTCTAAGATGACATTTCTTTAATTCTAATGATTCATAAGAAAGTTAAACTGCACTTGGCCCAAAGTAATCGAAAGTAGCAGCTGCCTAAAGGGACAAATTTTGCCACAGACTGGCTCTGATAACATCCTAATTCTGCCTTCAAGTGAGATCAGCCAGTAGCTTGTCTCCAGATGATCCCAAATGGTCCAGTCCACTGATTAAATTAAAAATACCTTTCCTTCCTAGACACAGAACTTTTTATGATGTTTAGGATGTTATTACTCTTCTAGAGTCTTCCAGATGCAGCTTGCATTTCTAATATTAAAGAAGAACCATCAGAAACCCAGTCAGAAGCCTTCAGGTTTTGTCTAATCAGAGAGCATATCACTGCTCTTAGTGTTTCTAAAAACACCATAAGCACATAAAAATAAGTAATTGCTTCCTGCAAAAAATGGAGTTTACTTATGTAATGTATCTGTTTTTATAAATCACTTCTATGAAAACATCATGCAGAAACTAAGAATAATATTTAGATAAACTTAATAAATTACTAAGGTTTAACATGATAAATGGCTCCACATTACAACTTTTTCCAGCAGCAAAGTCTGACTAAGTGATTCCTGCCCTTTTTCTCACCTAACTCCTTCTACCATTCTGCTAGTTTATCCCTCAGTTGTGCTGATGCAACTGTTTGTGGAGCTGCACTCTAAGCCAAAACAAGACAAAATGACCTCATTTAAGAAAACAACAGTACACTCACTCTTGTTCATAGGTATAATTTTAGAACTCGTAATTCGAAGGAAAAAAACCCCCAAACATCACAATTATTCAAAGTGCCAGTTAAGAAATCATGAATATAATGTGTATTTCAGTTGCATGGAAAGACTCTTGTTTAACAGTTAAAAGCTAAATCACTTACAACTGGAATCTCAGAAGGGGAATTACTGTCAGATAGCCAAAGCTGTCTACAATTCATTTCAGGGAAAAAAATAATTATTTTATTTTTATTCCGATTGCAGCCTTTCCTGTTGGAGACAAAAGAAACTGAAACACGAAGAGAGCGAGCTTTCCTCAGTTCCCTTTAGTACCCACCAGAGTAACTTCCAAAGGAGACGTGCACCAGATGTACCAGTAGGCTTCCACAGAGAACACTCACATATAAAAACGATAGCAGCATGTTTTTCTTCACAACATTGTCTCACAAGCAGTACATGGGAAAAATCCTATACCTATTTTTTCCTATTCAAGAGTCTCAGAGTTGGACAACAGTGACCAATTATTTAGAATACAGGTGGTTTATTTACCCTTCAGTTAAGAAGTCCAAAGCTAACTTCCTGCATCAGTAGCAGAGGTGTCAGAAGCAGACTCTGCACTTGCATCACTTTCCAGAACACGTGTACTGCTTCCTCCCAGCCATACAGGTCTCACACTCTCCTGCAGTATCAGTGATGTTGCAGACTGGAAGCAGTATCCAGCACTATCACTGCCTTCCTCAGGGAAATCCTATACTTCACCTGCTTCACAGTCCTTCGCTAACATGGCCATATTGTGCTAAACTTTGGGAGAGTTACTGATTTCAAATTAATTTTCTCATGCACGTCTGATGCTGAGATGAAGAATTCTCGAGGCACTTCACAGATTGGAATCATGGCCAAGGATTCAGCACAGCTGAAGGAGTAGAGAGGAACCTGCTTTCTGCAGATTAAGAGTTGTTAGATTGAAGCTTCCCCGGTCCAGAACATTGTATCAAGGGAGCAGGGAGTTGCCATGATGGAAAAACACAAATACACCCATGCCCTACAGAGAAAAGGCATAATTAGCACTGTTATACTGCAAATGGGATCTTCATTGAGCTCTGCTCAATTTCCACAAAGGGAAAAAAAAATTCCACAAAACTTTATTGCAAATAATCTTGCTTCAATCTTTAGTTATTTTAACCAGTCTTACCAAACTCTTGACTCATCCCTCAAGCCTTGCAATCTTCTGTGGATACTACTTGAAAGGTATATCCCTCACTCTCACATAATTAACTATGAGTTAGAAGACATCAAACACTTGTTGTAGGAGTTTATGAGGCAAACTCACTGGTTAGCTTTTTAGACTCCTTGAAAGTCAGAAATTGCTTTGCATCCAATAAACTGTCAGATCCCCCATTTTCTGCTCCAAAGAACAGGTACTTCCCTGTCTGCATCACTCTTATTTTTACCTCTTGTTTTTAAATGCCTAGCCTAGCAAAAAATCCACCCTTCCAACTTTATTGGTTTCTCATTAATTTCATGAAATAGCTTTACAGAAGAATTCTGTATTAGAAGGGGAAGTATGTACGTACAGAAGAAATAACATGAAAAGGAGAAAAGAAGTTGAAGCTTTTAATATCATTTTCTGCTAAGAAGTTTCCAGGACTGTTTCTTGGAATAAAGTGCCTAATGAAAAGCAGTTCTTTAACTTTTATGGTAGGAAAAAATAACAGCAAAAGAAAGATCTTGAAAAGTCTTGAAAAAACCCAACTTAAATAAAACAGTTGCTAGCTACACTTACTGTGGCAACAGGGACAAATTCTACATCAATGAAATTATTTTCACTGAAGAAGATACAAGCAGAGAAAAGATCACCATAGAAAAAATTAGTATTTAAATTGTCTATAGAACTTACTGTCTTGTTTTAGCATAGTAGTTAATGTCCCTAAAAGGTACTGTGGGATTTTCTTCTGTCATTGAATGACTTGCAATTCTATTGCCCCTACTTAATAGCTTTATGTAGATAATTAAGTGGAAATCCAAATGAATTTTTGAAATTCATGCATCGTCAACAGAACTATTAATTAAAACCTTGTTGCTTCCAAATGTCAACAATGACTAGGCAGTGAGATACTTCTTCTGAGGTTACTCTTTGGGTGGAAGACAATCTTACCACGCTAATAATTTTTTTATAGTCTCTACCTAAAACAACTGCAAAATTATATGTTACACTTATGTAAAGAAAAAAAATCTGTAGAGCTGTGAAGCATGAATCAGAAAGATTGGCTTCAGATCCTAAGATGGCAAAGGATTGCTAGAACGTGTGTCTTTTGCTTGTATGATATGCAATAATCAATGGAATCCAAAACTGGCACATTGTTGTTAAAAATGAAAAAGAAACGTTCAGCTTCCGGGGCCAGTAGGAATACAAAAAGTCCAATTTGTTCAGAATGAGTAAGAGGAAAAAAAACCAGATAGAGAAACCATGGCAAGCAGTGCAGAACTGCAATGTGTTTGATCTATTGTGTTTGTGCACTGGAGGTACAAGTGCACAGCTGTCACGTTTCATATGTTCAACTCACCCCATAAAGCAGTAGTGTCAAACCTCTCCATGAAGCTCCAGAGTTCTTTGCTCCTGATTCACTGGCCAAGAGAAGGGCCACACTCCCTGGCAGATAATTTAAGAACAGTGATGAACAAACTCTTTCCTAATCATAAAATGCACTATCTTACTCTTTCTAGCAAACACACGTCTCATCTGAGATTAATCCAATGGCTGAATCATCGCTATCTCCCAACAAAGACCGGATGCTGACAGAGACAAAAAGAGTGCTGATCTGTTGCTCCACGCTTCTTACTGAAATAAAAAGCTAAAGTATTAGAATGAATGAAAACAATAACCACGGCAGGCCGAGAAACGTTAATATCCTTTATTTTATGCATTCCCGTAGGCTGTGTAACATCACAGTTGCACGTGAGCATACATACCTGGATCCATACCATGCCTGCGCATGCTTCCAAGTCCCCGCGGGATCTGTGCGTGTCACGGAGCCGCAAGGCTACTGCTGCCGCCTGTCCCGGCGCACAGGCGAGCTAAAGCAGGCAGGTCTCTCTCAGCTCCCGCAGCCCGTGCAGAGCGAGCCGGCTCGGCGTGCGGGCCCTGAAAGCGCCGGCTCTCGTTCACTCCCGCGGTCACGGTCCTGCACGGGGGTATTTCGGAGCTCTGGGACGCCAGCTAGGGGGCAGCGGGTGCCGGCGCTGCTCGGAGGCGCGGGGAGCACAGAGCGGGCACTCGGGGGGCCCCCACGCCGCATCACCGCTCCCCGGGCACGCCGAGCCCCGCCCGCCACACCGCCCCCGCGCCCAGAGCACGAGGAGGTTTGAGCCGCGCCGGCCGCCGTACGGGGGAGGTGGCATTGCATCTTCTGTGCGGAACGGCTCCTGCCGCGGATGGAGGAGGTGTCGGTTGCCCTCCTCCTGCTCCTCCTCCTCCCCTTACTGCTCGTCCCGCTGGCGCTCCTGGCCCGGAGGCGCCCCGGCCGGCGGACGCCTCCACTCAGTCTCCTGGTGGTGGCCGGTTCCGGTGAGTGTGGTTTGCTACCGCGGGGAGCTGGTGGCACTGCAGGGCTTCCGCTCCTTGTTCTTGGAACTACGAGTTCCGGCATGCAGCGCGGCTTGAGGACTGCGTTACTCCCGCCTGGTATGCCCTGGTGCATGCCGGGAGCTGTAGTCACGCTGACGTGTGTCAGGAGCCGGGGGCAGGGATCCGCCATGGCAGCTCCCGCAGTCCACTCGGCCGGGCAGCGTACCCTCTGGGCCGCCTTCTGACTTTGGGAGTTTTGATTCTCGATTTGAGTCATTGTTAGGCTAGATCTTCATCTGGGGCATTTTTGTCCTTGTTTATGTCCGGCAGTTCCGTTTCAGAACCTTCCCCTCCGACAGAACGTGCATTTTACCAAAGTCACTCACCATAAAGGGGTGCAGGACTGACCTGTGCAAGCTGCTCGACCTTCTGTCTGAAAATTACTGATAGTATGGAGGGCACAGCTTTCCAAAGATCGGCACACCCCTTACATACGTGCGGCATTTTGCAATTTACCCAGGTTGCTGTGATTTACTTACAAGAGTTGCACACGAATCCGTCAAAAGGCAGTACTATTGTGCTAGAATGTCACCCCACGCTAAGTGGGATACACACATTGGGTACACACATCTGCTACTCCTTGTTACCTCCCCAGAGTTAAAGGGTAATTAATGTACCCCAAAAAAATTAATTTGAAAATTTGCAGTTGACAAATACAGACCAGCTTTGATTTCAGCACCTCAGTATCCCTTTGGTTTTTGGACACCAAGTTATTGAGTAGTAATCCCGAGATCTTTCTGCAATCTGAGTTTGACTGGCAGTTTTATAATTCTTCAGATCATCTTTACTTTCACTAGGACTGGAAGTGTGCTTGTTTTTCTTCTGCCCTTTGGAATCTAGTTTGTCAGTATTAAAAGAATACTTTCACTGTATATATAAGCTTACCAGGTAAAATAATTCATGTCAGTTAAGATTCATGTAATGTTCAAGCCTATTCTTCGAGACTTTTAAGTAGGAATCTCTGCTCTTCTGTGAGTACTCAGATGATTAAAATGTGTGAAACCTTCAACAAACCACTCAGGAGAAAATATCTCCACACATATTTGAAAAGTACAGCATGAAATTGTGTGGAAAGGTGGCAAACTCTCATACAATTCCACAACATAGCTCTCCTTGCTTGTCAGTTGTTCACCAGCTGCAAATGCTTACTTAGCCTGTATAGTCAAGGTCTCTTGGGAGCCTAGTGACATGAACAGCAGGAGGTAGTAGGAATACAGTACAATAGTTTACTGTTTTGGTCTGCACCGTCCAGCACAGTGAAAAGCAACACGTCCTGTAAATGGGTGCAGTTTCATGTTGATCTGATCCAGTCCAATAGATAAAAAGTGAAACTGCTCCACTTTACCTATGCACACAATCTTCCTTCTCCCCATCTTCCACTGTTACCATATCTCTCTAACTGCTTTTCAGGAAACTCAGATGACAAAAAAAAAAAAATTAACCCAGCTCCCAAAACACACAGTAAGTACACCCTCCCCTGCTCTGCAGTTTAGTGCCAGTTTAGCTCCAGAACGAAGTGACCTTGCAGTTAGAAGGTTGTGGACACCCGTTCAAGGGCAGTGATCAGAGCAGTGGCTGGAGCAGGAGTGTTTGTTCTGTCAGCACCCAGTGACTACGCTGGTGTGGCTGCGGGGTGACGCTGGTGTGGCTGCGGGGTGACACTGCTGCCTCTGGGACAGCGCAGCCCCTGCTCTCGCAGGTCGCAGCACTGGGCACAGGGCAGGGTCAGCGGCAGCTCTGCTTCCACGGCACGGCTCTGAGACGGATCCCATCCAGCTGCATTTTGGTCATGTCCCACGGTGTGGCCTTTGAGTACAGACTCCAGGGGGATTCTTTGCCTGGTGCTTCTGCACCATGTACAGGACATTAATCACAAATGTCAGACCTGTGTGACCCTGGTTCAATCCCCTTTAACTGGAAAACTTCCATCGATAAAGCTTCAGTGGGAGCTGAGTTATCTCCATGTTACTTAAAAAGTCTCAACCATCCTCTAATGGAATCCTTTACTCTCAGAAGATACTCTCTCACTGATAATAGCAGTACTAGTATGCTTTAAAATGAAAAGTGACTGACTCAGCTGAAGAAATGGAAAGTTACAAAATTTTTCATATACTAATTGCAGTTTGTTTTGTTTTACAGGTGGGCACACGACAGAAATCCTGAGGTTACTTAGCTGTTTGTCAGAGGCATACTCACCTAGACATTATGTCTTTGCAGACTCGGATAAGATGAGTGAAGCTAAAATACTTTCTTTTGAACAAAAAAGGGCTGAAACACTCTCCAAATCCCAGGTAACTTGTTAAATATACTTACGTAAGGAAAATGATCTTGACGTCCTAATTCAAGGCAGTTTGGAAGTGATTCTTTGAAAGGATATTTACACATTCAACAAGTGCATTTAATTTTCTAGCTATTGATGATCACTTTCACTAAAGTTCAGCTAATGGTACCATTCTATACATACTGATTCTAAAAGTAAATGAAAGAAACACTATTTATTAATGGTGTATTACAGAGATGCTGAAAATGCAAAGTAAATATACCTAAAAATAGCAAATGCCATTCTTGCTACCTGTTTTCATTACCACCTTCCTTACTTTCTCTTAAAACAGTGTTTACCTCCTGTTTAACATGTTAATCCTCTTAAAGCAATGAGAGAACATAATTGTAGTGAAACTGACTGTACAAAGAAAGCTCTCTCTTGCTCAAGGAAAACATGCTGAAAATAAATCTCTTAATTTTGTAAACCAGCTAGCCATTGAAGTGTTACTTGTAGCTATAAGAATACTGAGTCATAAATATGGTGGAGGGGGTTCTTTTTTTTTAGTTTGGTATTTCCCTCAGTGACACATTGTATTTTTTTGAAATAAATTATATATTAAAATGTTTTATCTAAGAAAACCTTAATTTAAATTGTATTGGCTTTGTGTTTTTCTAGACTGTGTTTTGGTTGTATTTTAAAATAAAGTATTAAACATGTATTTAAAAGAGATGCAAGGCCTCTGAATGTCAGAGTTTTCTGGCTGATGACCAGAGCAAATGCTGAACTCCTGAAAATAATGAAAAAAACATTAAAATATCTTCTATCTTTTATCAGATATTTGCTTGCTTTCAGCTAGTTTGCTGTATGGTTAACAGCAGCATAACTGCTGTCTTAAAGTGGGATCTGACATCCAGTGAAATTAGTAGAAAAATGGTGGTTTTTATTTAGAAATTGTAATAAGTGCAATGGAAATGAATGTTCTGACTACAAAAATCTTAAGTCCTTTTGAGCAAATAATACAATACACAGTAAATGAATTATTGACATGGTGTTGATTTCATATGGTGCACTTCCATTGTCTTCAGCAGCACCTGTGGGACAAAAGACTGTGGAACACAGTACCAGTGATTTTCAGAATAAACTTAGGAATGACATTTTTAAGCTTGCATACTCCAACTTTCACCTCTCATTGTGCACCAAGGATGAATATTTAATAAAGTGACCAGGGGTATTTCCTGTTCAGAGAAATCTTGTTTGGTAAATAGCCATTCATACAGTGATATTCACTTATCTGAAAAATGTCCAACCCTAAATTATTACTTTTCTTAAAGATACATATTTTCAGTATTAAAAGGTTATGTGGGTTTCATGGTTCACTTAATTTTTGCTAAGCAGCTTCCCTTTCATAACCCCTCCAACTGCTAAACATCCTGTAGTTATATTTTCCTTCAACATTGAAAGCCAGAGGAACATTTTTGGCTGCATGTGAGTTTGATGTCTGGATAACAGATGCTCATTTTCCTTTGACCATTCTCATTCTACTGAGCAAAAGTATTTAGAGTGAAAATGGAAGATAAATTTTGGAAAGTAAAGATCACATGCCTATAACATATGTTTGCTGGCTTTCAGAGTCTGCTTTCACACACACACTATGTGTTTTCTTACTGGGGACACTGGAGATCATCAAACATTTAAAAATTATGTCTTAGTAGCTTCTTACAGCTTTACATAAATGAAAGGGAAAAGTCTAAGTGCTGCAGCACATGGTCATTCCCTTCCTCATCTTGTTAAGGAAGTAATTTTTTCCAGAACTAAGGACCAGATGAAAGACAACTTACAATAATGATGTAACAGAAAATTTTTTAAAACCCCACAGATATTTTTCTTTTTGATCAGCAGTCTAACAGCTAATGTATTCAGGGAGAAAGAAAGGAAGCTAGAATGAGCATCTTGCTTACAAGAAGAAAAATGCTGCACCTCAGCCTTCTAAGTCTCTTGAAAAAGAAACCAAAAATGCCTCCTATGAAAAGTCTCTGGTCCTGCTATCACTGGCCTCTTTGTTCTCTGTTGCCCCCAGGCTGTACCCACAACTATTCCACACGGATGCCCCCAGAGCTGTTACTCAGGGAGCCTTCTGTGCTCAGCATAGAGAACCTGCTTCCACTTCTGTCAACATACTCTAGCAGCAGAAAGACACCATAGATTTGTTGACTGAAGAACAGGAATTCCTGTACCCCCATTTGTCACGTCTGAGATGAGCAACCAGATTAACTAACCTTTACATAAACCTCTTCTGCCCATATGCTCTTTTCCATTTTAGGTTTCATGAGAGATACTTTTCTAAGATATCTTGTTTCTCAACATGAAAAAGAATTATGTACACACAGTTTCTTTGCAAGCATTGCATTACGTTCAGCTGAGTATATGATAATAATTCATAGCAGTTGCAGTTTTCCATCAGGTTTTCCTTGCATTCTTGCAAAACAACAATATTAACTAGGTAAAGGACTACATCACTGGTTTTGAAATTACATTACAGACTTGCCAATTTGGAACATTTGTTTTCAAATTTCAAAAAAATTTCTGACTGCACTAAAGATGTAAGGAAAAAATGCAGCAATATGACACCATAGTAGATAGTGGAGAAATCTGTTTCTGGTTTCAGACATACTATGCAGTTTACCAGCAAAACATGCAGGATCTACCTGTGTCTGGAACACTGACAGTACTTCATGGGATGAGAAGCTGGGATTACAGAAGTGTCTGGCAGTGGCTTGTAGACAAACAACAAAAAAACCACCCCAGTTTTGTTTTTTCATCTTAATATTTAAGAGTTGATTGATGTGTGGACTGAAGTCCTAACTTGACATAAACACTGATGTGCAAAGTTTCCAGCATATTTTTTGAAAAGTATGGATGAAATCAGCTTGATCTTTACTTGAATTCTACAAGTAAATTTCTACTTTGATACTGTTTGGAGTCCCTGTCAAGTTTGGCTGAAATTATTTTTAATGATGAAGAAAATCACATACAGTTTTTTTGTCAAGTTCTAACACCATTCTTACAGTGAAGGTTCATCTGAATAGTTCCACTGAACCCTGATTTGCCCAAACCCACCTGATCATACCCATTCTTCTTGCAGGGCTTAGTACTATTCAAGGGTCTAAACTCCACTTAGAGCATTTATCTTTATCACCTGAACTCTTCCAAAGCTTTAAGAAACAGAGGCGGTGATAACCAGAAACCTGTTGAATAGGGAACAGGGGGCATGTTTATTTTTCCATGTTCTGTTGTCAGAGTAATGCAATCAGAGTTTCAACACCTGCAAATAAAACATTAAAAAATTAGTTTGTAAAATCTGTTAATGCCTTTCACTATCATAGCTATTAAAGGAACATATCACAATAAAACAGGATAATTTCAGCCAAGAAAATTAACATTCTGCATTTATAAGCAATGGAGGGTTTTTTATTCTTTCTACCTTATATATTAAGAAGGTCCCAGTTATTGCTATTTCAGACAGATTTGTAGTTTGTATTTACCGTACAGCTTTTAACATCATCTTTCATGGGCACAAATCACCAGGACTAAGCTATGACAACTAGCAATGTATATTTGAAGTAACTGGGCAATTTTCAGTATTTAGAGTTACTCACAACCAATCTAAGCGGTTTGGATTACCACACTTCCAGAATGGTAGTGATCTATTCTCCCATGTGAAGTGAGATAATGACCACTGCCCACATGTCAGCATCACTGAACACTGCTCTGCAGCCACTACATTTGTCTTTCATTTAAACAGTCAAAAATTTAATTGGCATCAGGACTGCCTTCTGACAACATAGCAATAATTCTTGGGTGTAGTTCCTCTGCATCGAGGTAAAAGCCTCCTGTGAGAGGAGGGCAGGCAGCCCAATAGCTTCTACCTGCTCCCAGTGTTTCGAGACAAAAAGAAAACATCCTTGCTTTATTAATTTTACCTTTTACACATAGTGAATAATCTTCACTTTTTCCTAGGGAAAGAAGAAAGAAAATTACTTCTTTACTTATTTTTTATTTAGTGGTAAGATGTTCTTTCCTGTTTCTTTATGCAAATATTTTGCATTTTGAATATGTATCATGCATATCTTTTGAATATTCACTGAGTACTCATGTCAAGGATGGTGATATTTGCTTTCACGTTTTTAATAGAACTCCGCGGACATCAGCTGAGAAAAGCTGCTGCATTTCCCTCGGTGTAAATCCCCAGGGAGTTTCGGGAGGCCGGAGGCGGCAGTGCGGGAGTGCCCACGAGGTGCCGCACTCGGCCAACACAGCCGGGGCAGCCGCCGGCAGAGCTGCTGGGACGGGAGCGTTTAAAGTCACCTGGGAAGGGGCTAAACAATAGCTATATCGTTCTAGTATTGCTGTTTACTTTATACTTTACTGTACACTTTTCATACACAAACATTTCCAAGCTAGACTGAAAAAAAAAAAAGGTTGGCACAGCCAGATCGAATAAGAAGGAGCCACAACATTCTTAGAAAAGTAACAGCTCCACTCCTCGTGCTCTTTTCCAGTTCACCCTTGATCGCATTCCCAGAAGCCGTGAGGTTAGACAGTCTTGGACCTCCTCTGTGGTAACAACGCTATACTCCATACTGTACTCTCTTCCCTTGACCTACAAACGGAAACCAGATTTGGTAGGTAAAGAACATTTTAACTTATTGAGAACTTGCTAATCTGCATCATAAAAGCATTTTGGAATATCAGCACATTGCAGACTGTATCTCATATGCATGCTTAGATTTACAAATCACAGGAAAAGTATATTTTAATGTTGAATTAAATACTGCAGCAATACATCAAGAAAGAGAACAGGTTGCACTGCTGGTGAATTAGAATAGCAAATACCAGTTTTCCCTCTCAAAGTCTGCAAGTAACATCAGAGAGTCACTCCCTTGTTATGCTGGTAGAGCTAGCAAAAACAAGATTGCTGCTTCCTGATAATATCTCTTCAGGATTGCAACAGCACAAAAAGCCTGGTTATCCTGTTGGCTGGACTTGCTTCTAAAATGGTATGACCAGTCTGGCACAGACAGGTTCAGACCAGCACAAATATATACAGATTCAGTTCTTGTGCTTACATGGACTTTTGAGTTACAATGCATATTTATTTAGTCTTTGGCTGACTGACATTAATTGTCTCATCCAATGGCAAAAAGCATCACTGCTGAAGTAGCAACTCCTCAGCAATTTAGTAGCTTTTTCAAGCTGTTCAGAAAACTGCACTCTCATGCTGATGACAACATTTATTTTAAAATATTGCACACACTTAAACAAGTCAGAAGCATTCAGAGTTGTCAGATGGTAGAATTAAAAGAGATATTTTCAATCAATAAAATTTTGTGTTAACACCAAAGATAGTGCACTGTTCTCCTATCTTTAAGTCTTAAAATTTTGTAAGCATGAATTTGGTTACAGCTGGGTTCTTGCTAGTGTTGTTGTCATCTTAAGTAGTCACTAATCTAAACGTGAGGGGTTTTTAAAGAATTATTTTAGCAGCGTTTCAAATTAATATTTTATGATGATTAAAATATATTAATGAAACATGTAAAAAACTAGTGCAGTTACAAGGTATTTTTCATAATTTAGTAGCAGCATCTATACACCCACAGACAATATTTGTAAGGAGACATTTTTAACTCCCACTATGAACTGTGTGGCTAATTTTAAAGAGGCTTTTTTATGTTTTTGATATTTTGAATGTTTAGAGAGGCTGCCGTGAGTAATTTGATCGCATTAGCTTCTATAGAACTGGTCACTTCCTATCAGATCAAAAGGTATCTGCTTGCTGGAGTTTTCAAAGCAGCTTAGCGTGCAGAACAACAGAAGCAGCTTTTTTTGCAGTTATTCTTTCTCAAGCCTTTTCTGAAAACTGGAGATAAAATTGGGAGAGAGGAGAATGGTATACTATTCTTGCAGTGATTTTGTTTGGGACAGGGGTAATAGCTGGGTTTGTTTACGTGAGCAGACAGAGCAAATGTGACTAACATACTTAGTAATCACTTTGCTACACCACTGTGTTAGGTTAAGGTATATTCATTTTTTTACTTATTGCAAAAGACATTGACTGGAAAAGAAATAAAAAAAAAAAATCTAACTGCATACCTTAATATAGGAAGAAGGAAGTCACTAATCTAATTCCATGTTTCCTCTGTTTACAAAAGGAATTTAAAGTGACAGTGAGATTTGCATGTAGAATTACTACAAATGGTGTTGGAGTTGGTAAACTGATAAGCTATCAAAAATCTAACACTTTTGAAAAACATTTGCACTTGTAAAATTAAGGATACATTTTAGCAAGGCCTTTAAGCCCTTCATCGTGTTTAAGGGTACCACCAACTTGAAAGGAGATCCAGAGAGTCTTTATCCATGGTTACAGAAGAGCTAGAGGGAAGGGCATCCCCAATTACTTTTTGTCAGGTACTATTATCAACCACAATAGCAGCTGGCAGAAGCATCTCTAGAATAATGGCAAATCATATACCACTTGAAAGCTGCTTACATACTACTACTTGTATGAATATCTTAGTTTAAGAATTCTATAATATATAACAACTCAGAACTCTGCAAAGATTTTAAAACACTTATCCAAGGAGACTGATTCAGGGATTAAAATGCCTCACATTGCCAGTGAAAAGATTGTGTGGTATGTGAGGCAACTGGTAGTATTTAATTGCCTTCAGACAAAAATGTTTGGTGAATTGAAACACACCCTACTCTTGGCAAAATGTAACACTTAGTAACTTAAAGAACTACAAAGGCTGGGACAAATGCTGACATTCACAGGACTCCTCTGTAACTTTTGGCATGAAAATCAACAACTGAATTTAGAAACAAGTACAGTATTACATCATGCTGAGAGCTTCATATTTTTAAACAGTTGAGCTTATGGGTACTATACATTTTCAGTCTAGACACTGGTTTTGTTTAACTGCAGGAGGGAAAGACAACTTTGAGTTACTTCTAAGTCATTTGTACATATGAATGATCCCCAAATCCTTACACTTGCTTTTAGGCTAGTCAGAAATATGTGTATGAAGGAATGACTGAAGTCTTCTCCAGGCACCCAAAAGCTAGAAAAACACAGAAAAGTTGCAGTTGCAGTTTTCAAAAAATGCAGGATAAGAGAAGTACTGCACAGGGAGCCCAAAACCATGCACAAAGGCAGGATTTGGAACAGATATGCTAGTTATGCCAACCTAAGCCTATCTGTGGAGTGCAAATAGCTGCCAAGGGGAGACAGCAAAGCCAGCTGCACAGGAGTTACTTGATATGTGCTTACTTAAACGAGCACTGTGTCCCTTTTGTATCTCACAGTGATCTGGCAAAGCTTCTTGGTTTACTTTGCATGCAAAATCAGTTGCATCTAACCATTCCTCAAGATGCTGAATTCAGAAAGAACTGAACAACTTCCAGGAGATCTTTGCTGTCATGCAGGACTTGACCCAGGCCTGAAATGGGCCTCCAGAGAGTTTAAGAAATAGGAAAGTTAGCTTAGTTGTTCCGCTTGAAATCATCTTCAGGAGGCCCATTTCCGAGTTATGAACATCTGTACTCTGCAAAGTTCAGTCCCTTTAGAGATATTAAACCAAGTAACAATTGAGATATCAGAAGTGATGATTGTCTTGTGTTTCTATAGCCAAGAATTATAGAAATATCAGTGTCAAAGTGTTTTGGAGATGAATGTATGGCAGGCAGTTTTTACATCTATCTGTCTTAGATAGGCTTCTTATACAAAGGCCTAAAATTCCAGTAAAGTAAGGCTCATGTCAGCACACACTGCCTACACCTACCTTCCCCCAGAAAAGCTGTTAAAACCATTCATCAGTTGCAGCCTGATTTAGCATGCAGTCTCAAAGACTGCAAATTCCTACCATGTAAACAGGCAGCTGGTCGGACAAGAGAGACTTTCATTGTCTTCATTGAGGGAAAGGCAAAGAAGAAACATAAAACCAGAACAAGATGTCATAAGATCTATTATCTAGAAAAAGATGCAAATCCTTCTTAGTTCCAGAAAATTAGACAAGCTGCACAGAGATTTTTCCCAAAGACAGAGAAAATTACTGAATCTTACATAGATTATTTGCTGTACAAGAAGCAATAAACTAAAGTTACATCTTTCCTATAATATGCTTGAAGTCTGTCAGTAGATACAAGTTCAAAGGAAACTAGTCTTCAGTTGTCTTGCTGCTTACAGAAGCATTGTCCTTGGGCCAGTTTGCCAACCCTGCAACCAGGTTTTCAGGAGATCTAGTCTTTTGTCTGGGTCATGATTATCCTGGTCATTCTGGTACACCTGAAATCCAAACTGAAACACCTACCACACAGCAGAAAGCTGCAATATATTGTATCCAGTCCTTGTTTTCAGCTATAGATGGGTTATGTAATTGGGTCAGTGATTTGCTATCCCTTAATATAATTAAATTTCACCTAGAATTGTGCAGAAATGCTGCATAAAGCTCCATTCATTAGTAGATTGCACATCCTGGACCCTTAGGACCAGACCTTTTTTTTTTCCCTTTCTGGGGACACTTCTCAACAGTTCCTTCTGCCTCAGGGCTCTACAGAGCCTGAAATAAGCAGATATTTTCAGATCACAGCTATTTAGAAAAACCTGAGTTAAATCAGGCTAAGAAGGCGGTCCTCCCACATTAGGGCCTCCTTCTTGCGGGAAGTCTGTAGTAAGTTTACATTTGTACAGCAAGTACATGCTCTGCTGCCTCCCTCCCCACCAGCTGTCACTTTAAGGAGTCTCTTCTTTTTAAACTTCTCTCTAGAAGCCTGAAACCTGCACAGCTCCTCATGCTTGTAGCAATCTACCTGTTCCTTTATGACTGCACATCCCATCACACATGCCTGGTCGCCTGACTGGTTAAACTGACTACAGGCAGCTTCTGGTTACAGAAATGTTCACACAGTAAGCTAAATGAAAGGAGAACATTATTTCATTTAGCTAAGATTTTCCATTCTTTGTGTCCTGCCCAAAATGTCTTAAGTTCACAGCACTCTAACAAATTACTGTGACAAATAGTAAGTTATTGTCCCTTATATCACGGTTCTAATTGGAACTTTGTGGAAAGCTACAAAGTCTGGGTGGTGGCATTTTTTTCTCTATTCATTTCATAACAAGTGAACTTTGTATAATGCAATACTAAGACTATCTGCTTCATTCTTTTGTACCCTGAATCTTTCCCTAGTCTTTATAATTCTTTTGGACCAGATTGACAGTATGTCTGATCTACTGTTGTTCTAGGATCAAAACAGTCAAAATAAGCAAGAGTAAGAACATTGGATTAAGACCTTCAGTGATACAAATTGTTTTGTCTAAAAAGAAAACAAAGTGAAGACATCGAAATTTGTGTTGAACTTTTCAGGGTTGATGAAAATGAGTCTAATTCACCCCTCCTACTCTGTGTAGTGTGTGCAGCTACCTGCAGCCACAATGTAGAATTACCCTCTGCTGAGCACAGATAAACATCTAAAGCTATTCCAAACAGTTGCTTTAAAGCTGTGTTGTAGCTCTGCCCTTTCTGTGACTGCTAATTAGACGTGCCTATAGACACTACTTTTCAGAGGGAGGACAGAAGTAGCAGTAAAGAGGAACTGAGATCTTAGCTTAGATTTTAGACATTTTTAGACACAAAAGAGTCTTAACTCATTAGCTATCAGGTTCATTATGAACCTAATGAACACCCTAATCACACTTCCATGTATGTTAAAAAGCATAAGCCTTGCTAAATCTAACCACTGGCATGCTGATACAGATTGCCAACACCTCTAGGTTTTACATTGTGAAAGTATTTCAGGCAGGTATTTGATGCACATTCTTGCTATACCAGCTTCAGTGATTAGCCAGTAGCCCAAGAGATGTTTTATGTACATCTGAAATGTCATGTTTAGTTAACCTAAAATACTGTTTTCAAGCTTTAGTTAGATGAATGCCTGACTAACGAAAGACACACTGAGATTTGCAGTTAAAGGCTCATTTTAAGCCACTATTAGTAACATATATCAGTATATTTAACAGTCCTTGGCTTTAATTTCTCCTTTCGAGTAGAAGCAGGCTACTGGAATAAGCAGTACTTTTTATATCAGGAGATATAAAAATTATTTGTCGAGAGTCTCTAAAAGGTTGGATGGTATTTCTCACAGTGACCAAGAGACTGTAGTCAGGTTCAGATTCAGACAAGGTGGCATTGCTGAAAGACAGCTAGTACTAGTGTTGTAGCTAGAGATGTAGTTCAGTAACAACCATTTCACTTACTTGGCAAAGCCCTTTCACTGTGTTGTTCTATGACCGACTTTTTCATCTACAAAGTCAAATTTCCTTTACTTCCTACTAATTTATCAGCAGCAATAAACCACATACCCACTCCATAGTGATGAAAGTAAGGAGTTAGTTTATTCTCCACCTTGTACGTGCTTTGGTAATCTTGTTCTTTTTTAACCAACCTTCTATGCATCAACCACAGTTTCTCAAAAAACTCAGTGGTTGTTTTGTCTGACACTACTGACAATCTGGGTGTTAATGTAATGTTTTAATAACCAACACTAACATTTCCGCAGACTTGAGCATTAGTACCAGCTTCACACCTGTCATTTATTATTATTTTTAGTTGATTCATTCTGTGTTTCTTATCTTACATTTGGCAACTAGGCGGGGAAGTACACTGATAGAAACTACCACTCCACAGATCTTTTAAACCCAATGACAGACCTTGGCACACACAGTGGCAGTTAAGTAAGGTGCCTAAGGTTAGGCTCATTTAAAAAAAAGAAAAAAATTTTAAAATTGCATGGTTCTTTATGTGTCCAAATGGAGATTCTCAAACGTTCCTCACTAAGCTGTTGCCTAAATTCTGACGCTCTTGATGACCCCAGTTATCTTTTCCTTTCATCAGTGAAGCCCTTGGGCATACCCAGAAGCAGACCTGAGCTGGTTTAAGTTTTTACAGTGTCAGATAGCCTCATGCATAGCTGAGCTCCTGTGCTGTGCTGAAATCCAGGAACTGGGAGCCTCTCTCCCTACTTTGTATGTGGATACTGATGCAAATCACATCAGCTGGGCCTCTTCCCTTGTCTGTTGCCCCTGAGTACAATGGCTTGGTAACTCTGGGTCAAGCCTAGAAGGCAGAAGTGACAGTGCCTAATGCTGTCATGATTAAATCCTTACATCTAGTTCCTAGTGGTTTTGCAGAAGCTTTGTTTTTCTCCCATAGAAAAATCCACTAAGTGGGATCTTCATCTCTCTCCCCAAACCTTTATAAAGTGAGAGCTGCAAAAAAGGAGTTGGTGATGCTTCCCAATGTATTTCCTTCTATGATGAAAGGAATACTCAGAAAACAAAATAGTGCACATTAGAAACCCTGCTGTGTGGTATACTAATTGAAGTCCTTGCTCTTCCACTTTTCCCCACTGGCATTCACTGATCTTATTTATCCTGCTTAGATAATCTGCCTGCAGGACTACACATCTCTGCTTGTTTTGAAAAGCACCTCACTTACTGGGTGTATTGTATGATAATAACAACAGCAGCTGTACCAACAAGATCCAGAGGTGAACAAGAAAGGTTTTCATGGCAGTGCTACAAGCTACAGCTGCTGACCAGCCTGAACACAAGCTGTTGCTGTAGGACATTATAACTACCTTTTTGCACCCCTGATAATTCAAGTGATTTAGACAGTAGAAGATAAAACTGTACCCAGGTATAATTCAATTCTACCTTAATTACCTAGTTAACATCAGACTACAAAGCTCATTCTTTGGCTTTTTTTTTGTCCTACCTTGCATTCTGCAAGTAGGTTCAAATAGCAAATAGGGTGTGAAGTTTTAGCTGGTTTTATGTACAGGTGGTGGAGGAAAGTGAACTGGATAAGATCTTCACTCTTCAAAAAGAATAAACCAGTTAGGTGGTTTAATGACCTTTCTATTGTTCAAACAGAACCTGAAATTCTTCTTTTGCCCCATCAGTAGCAATAGTAAGGAATTGTTGAAAAAGGCTCTTGCTTTTAAACCTTAAAAAATACTAACAATTCTAAGATAGTTTTTCTCAAGGTTCAAAACTTGAATTTTCAGACATAGTAAAGAGCAAGGCTAGCTTTAACAAGAGCACTTCCTCTCAACATGCTTAAGTATCTGAGTAAGGAGAAATCCCTTTTTCTCCTAAATATGCAGGTTTCTCCTGTTTTTCTGATTACCTAATTTATCTTCCCTGGAAGAGATCTTTTTTCTGTAGCTGCAGTAACTCTGTGTAGATGAACTATGTATCACTTGAAACCTTTTAGAGTTACTAATAAGTGAAAAAAAGTAACAATTTTTCTCTGTTTACCATCCAGGCTTTAGCTGCCATCAAAGTTACTACCAGAAATTGATTCATAATGACTATGGCCTACTGCATGTTAACGTATTAATAAGAAAAAATTCCATTCAAAAGAAAATAGCATATACATTTTACCTTACTCTCGAAGTATGCTACTTAATCAAAACACATTCTAATAAAAGCAATACTCTCCATTACTTGGAGATCTTCATTGAGAAGGATTTACAGGAATTTTGATGCATCCTCTGTAAGGAGTAAATTATTGTTTTCCAGCTGTTAAAAATAGAAAATACTGATGTGAGAGAAAACTGTGCCCCAATTCCCGTGGTGAGTCCACAGCAGAGCTGTGAGTACAACACGTGCTTCTTGACTCTCTGGGCTTACATCTTAGTCATAAGGTCATAATTTTACCAGAAGAGCATCCCCAATATTAAAAAAGCAGGTCCCATGACTGCAAGGGTGGAATGCTTGTAGTGATGTTTCCCACAGATCTGGGGACTGTTCAGGATACACTGAGCAGTCAGTGGAACCAGGTCTTTGGAAATAATGAGGAGGAAATGGGCACAGCTAAGACCAAGAAGCCAGATTACAGCAACTTTTGTAGGTAGCACTCAGTACTTCTGTAGGTGAAGGGAAAAAAAGTTCAGTTGGATCAGTCACCTTACAGGGCATTAGTATGAAATTTTCAAAATAGTAATATAGTACTGAAACCAAGCAAGTGCTGGTGAGCTCATGAGATGCTGTAATTTACATAGCAGAATACAAATTAAATCATTGCAGATTCTCTCTTCTTGTGCCACAGAAGCAACCACCTTCCCCCATCAAAACAAAAAAACACACAAACAAAAACTTTCATTATTCCTATAATGTAGGAATACCTAATGGATTTTTTTCCCTACATTGTTAAAAAGTAGGACTTGCATAGATATATATAGATCATGCAGTTAACCGAACTTTGGTGCAGTTTGTATCACTCCACTTGCCTTTGCCAGTTTTAGTAGTTCTCTATCATCACCACCTCCTATTCCCTTAGTTTTATCTCCAATTGTTTAGCACTGTGGAGCAGGGAGCGTTACCAGAACTAAAGAGGCCCCAGCAGTATCCTAAACACACTCCAGGAGGTAGCTCCATACCTGGTAAGCAGCACAATCTTCAGCTCACACGTGCACATCCCCCCACAGCAAAACACATTCCCACACTACCACCCTCCCCAGCCTCAGGGAGGAGGGCAGTTTTTCTGCTCTCTTCCAGGTGACAAAGGCCCATCCCTGCAGAAGTCATTAAGGAGAACAGCAGGTGTTGACAGTTTCCTATGCAAAGCAAATCACATATTAGTTTTCCACTTTCTACTAAGTTTAGGGGGATTTATGTTGTCCTCCCTTTGATTGTTGTGATTTAGGAGCATAAGTAGTACTTAAACACTTACTCATTAAAGATACACAGTAATTGTATGTTTACATATTTCTGAGAAAAACTGCAAGTTTTCTGCTTTACTCATTTTTGCTTTAACCAGTGGCCTGACATTTAATCCCAGTGAAGCTGTGAGCTCTGCTTTCAGTGTTTTCAACTGGTAAATGTCACTCTGCTACAGTGCTGCATTCACCAACTCTAAAGTAGCTTTTATCAGCAGTGGTGCCATGTGCCAGGGTTCCCAGTGTGCCAGACTGCTGGCTTAGCTTATTTTCTTTCAACAGCTGTGGAAAATATCTGAAACATAAAGGCAAGAACTGCTCCATTTTTATATAAAAGTGATTAATACAAAATTAGATTTATAGAGTTGCTACAGGTAAATATTGTGTTCTGTTCCTTTACTTTTAAACCTCTATTAATATGCAGCTTGATTAGTTTATTGTACTGTTTAAAGTTTGGTTAGATTGAATTGGTAGAGGATTTTAGTATGCAGGACTTTGCTTATAGACCTAACTGTGAACCCAGACAGCCAGTGAGCCTATTCAGCAGTGAGCTGGACATTTTTTTGCATTAGACGTGCATGTAAATAATGTAGAGACACCTGTAGCACAGGCCTCTGAAACAATCCCTTACTGCTTGTTGGCAGCAAAATTGGATAGCCCAGTGACCAGGAAAGTCCTTGGACAGTTTCAGATGAAGAGATCACAAAAAAGACACAAAAATTGTCTTCAGCCTCTTCTTTCCCCCTTCCTGCTGCCTCATTTAGGAAGGCTGAACCCAGAGATTTTTGGAGAGATATCTCATGCAACACAAATATCTACAGGCAGCCTTGTAGCTAAAATAGATGGGAAACACCCTGAATAGTTGGTTGACCTTGTAGAGGTCCCTTCTTGTCCTATAGATCCTGCCTTTTCCCCACAGCATACTGATGATTGCCATGGGGTTCACTGAGAGATACTGGTATTCTGCTGGAGGGGAAAAACAAAAGCCTTGGTCTTCTCAAGGTGTAAGACATCAATCATTCTTCAGAATTTACTTTTGAATAGTCTTTTGAAATTCACTAGTAGAACAGCTCATCTTCTCTGACATATTTAAGGAAGGCTGTAGATGATTCAGTTCCTTTCCACCACTGACAAGTTTGTGTACTGGCAGGAGCTGAACTGCAGCGTGTCTAACTTACGCATTCTGCAATGGCTCCTCTTCTTTGTAATGTACATATTTGTTTTCTCAGAAGTTTCCCCAAGTTCCTTGAAGAGTGTATGATGTTGGACTCCAAGCAGAAGGAACACTGGTCTCACTTCTTGCTGGCAGTGTGAGAGGGAGAAAGTAGGACTGGTCAGACCAGATTCTTGGAGGCGAATTTCCACTGCAGTTGCAACTGCAGCAGTTCTAGGTAGGACATGTCTCTAGACACACACTGAAGGTTTAACTGAAGGTTAATTCTTAATGATCGTAAAGATTGATTAAGAGTTCTCATTTACAGATCACAACCCCTGATTCAGACAGGGATCTATTTGTGTGTAGGCTTCTGCAGATTTGTAACAGTCTTTTTCAGGGGCCAGTTCCTAAATCCAAGCATTTTAGGATAGGAACATCTGTAATCAGAGTATTTTATGAGCATTTTGCATACAGAAATCCTATAGAGCCACATCTGCTTTGTCTTGATTGAACTTGTGTGGAAGGGGAAAGACAGAAATGAGTTATGATCAGATCATGTTTTTTTCAGAGATGCCAAGTCCGTGGTTTTCCTGATCCTTTTTCCTAGATACAAGTACCTTTCCATGAATCAAAGGGCATCTGAGAAGCAGCTTACAAATTATAAACAGGCAGTAGAAAGTATAATCTGAGTGCATCATATCAAAACCCAAATACAGGAGAGGTATTTTATTATGAGTTTAGTTTTGATTGTTGCTTTTCTGTTTTGTGCCTCAGCAAAGTAATAACAGCAGCTCAGTGTGGCCTTTAGAGCTATACAGAGGTTCAAAATAGAGCCATTTACTGTTATTTCACTACATGATCTTTTATGAATACACTTGGTTTGGAGTTCATTGTGGCATTTACCTTTGTGTGTGCATCTAGACACGAGAATACCAAATGCGAAAAGGACTGGAGCCGCTAGCCCAGTTTAATAAAGGGGGGAAGTAGGATGAAGTGTGTGGCACCGTGGCTTGATAAAGACCATGACTGTAAAAATTCAGCTGTTTATAAAACCTGTTCTACAATTCTCAATTTCTGGGCTGAGTAGAATGTTAGGATGGCTACCTGACCTAAATCATATCCACAACTGGGGGGTCTTTTTGTCAGACTGGGGGAGGTAAGGGACCAGTGTGAAACTCCTTGCTTTAGACAGTTGTTTGAGCTTTCATAGTAGAGGGAGGCTAAAAGCATGCAGAGCCATTCAAGAAGGAAGATAGCTGGAAGGGCACCTGAGAATAGGGATGCAGAGGGAGATGAACATCAGCAATCACAAAGAAAACTTGGGAAGAGAGGGTGAGTGGGAGACATTGCAGAGGGTTGGGTAGAGTACAGAGAAATTGATAGAAAATGATGACAGTGAGGAGAGGACAGGGGAGAGGATGATAATACAACAGAGAAAGGGCTTGGGGAGCAATGAAGATGAGACAATACGTGTACTCCAGGTAGCTCTACTAAAGGAGAGGGAAAGTGGAATATCTGTTCAGCAGTGGT
Organism: Atrichornis clamosus; assembly: GCA_013400975.1. Lineage (NCBI taxonomy): Eukaryota > Metazoa > Chordata > Aves > Passeriformes > Menuridae > Atrichornis > Atrichornis clamosus. Next base: position 17,828 of record WBMZ01003395.1, on the reverse strand, counting down.
GCACATTTTTATCTGTTCACTTAAAGCTGCATTTTGAATACGAAATCAGTAGTTAGACTGTATATTCAACTCACAAAAATAGTAAGTAGTAAATAATTTATTGGAAATATTTTGGTGCTTCTTATGCGTTTGTCTGAAACAGCCCAGCTTCTGCAGCAGGGATGCTGGCAGGTTTTGCCTGCAGAGGAGAAAATGTTGTTTCCAATGCTTGTATTTACACTACAGTAACAAATTTTGTTACAAATAGAGGTACCTAAACATGTCTTAGTATCAGTAGCCATGTACCAGTATCACAGTCAACATCTATGCAAATTAATCAAACTTGTCAGGAAGTACTGCAAAATGCATCATTTAGTTCACAGGTATGGAAAGGTTTCTTTTAATTCCTAAAAGGCAGCGTGTGTGGTTGTCATTGTCCTTACTCACCAAACAAATGTCTTCATTCTCAGAAGATTGTAGAGTAGGATTTAAAGTCCCAGCATGGATGTACTTGAAATCAGGTTCAGCAAGAGCTTTGAAACCACAGTACGTTACTCTGATTTCAGAATTCTAGTATGCAAAGTTAATGCGTGCAGCTTCTTTGCTTCTTAGCTATATAATTGCTAATATAAAACAAGTACACTGTTACAAGTTTCAAATTCAAGTTTCTGTGGATGTTGATACCTGAATATTTCAAGATTAAACCTGTATACAGCATGTTGCTTGTAAGGGACTTTGAGAAGACATCAGCAAGTCCTGCGTAAATACATGGTTCAATTAAGATCACCAATAAAATTAGAACATTTTTATAAACAGTATTATATTCTGTTGAGTCTGGTAAGAAAACACAGCATTACAGCCATCACATCCCCAAGCTGGATTTCTGGGGCTATGACAAAGGCAAAGTATAGGTGAGAGATTTTGGAACTCTGTAGCACCAAAGCTGTTGCCACTTTAAACTGAGGCAACATGCTGCTAACCAGTTTAGCAGTGGGATCTGGCCATGAAGCAGAAAAGGAAATGTTCTGAAATGATTGCTACAGCCCTGAAACAGAAACTCAGATTTTTTCCTCTCCCAGTATATCTTTCACAAGCTGGTGAACTTGGAACAAAAAAAAAAAAAAAGTTTATAGGATATAGGGCCATGATTTTCTAAAAGACCTCTTTATTTCCCTGTAACCCCAGCTGTGCAGAAAAGTGCTGATTACATGGTAGTATTTAAGTTTAGTAAGAAATTTCTTGCCTGAAATCAATTTTGATACCAAGTAGAGTGCTTAATATACCCTGGTTTAAACCTTTTATTTTTAAGCAATCTGTTTTTCAGTTGAACAATGTCTAAAATTAAAAGAGTACTTTCTTTTACTATGAACACTTATAAGTGAATTTGAGATCCTCTGCTACAAGGACATGACATGTTTTTACCAAAACACATTCCTTCTGTATGCTTGTAACTGTCTAATTATTGAAAAATAAAATCTAGTCACGCATATCAGCTAATAGATCCTTGTGCAGGTGCTAATGCATTAGCACATTTTTGGTGAACTCTTAAGTGTTTTGCTGACTTAAGCCAAGGTTCAAAAGACTTATAACTGGATCCCAGGTTTACTAATCCTACTTAAATTTCTTTGGCTTTAATACATGCACAGATTTCATGACTGATACAACACAAAGCTTGACTGAGATTGAAAGCTGTTTTAGTTATGTACCCATGAGTCAAGGAATTGTGAACTTTTCCTTCATAGAAATAACTGTGCCATCTCAGAGTTCTTTTCCTCCTTTATGACATGTTAAGAAATACAGAGTTTTTTGGCAGCTACTTTGAAATAATGTCCTTTTTCTGCCCCCTCTCTATATTTTCATATTCACTTGCCTTTTCTGTTTTTTAAAATATCTTTTGAAATATATTTTTAATGTAGTGTCAAATTAATATACACACTTTTATTCCTTTACTGCATGAAAAAACTCATTATTTGCTTTTGTAATGTGTTTCATCTCTTTTAGATATTGTGCAATGGACCAGGAACATGTGTTCCTGTCTGTATATCTGCTTTTCTCCTTGGCCTTCTACGAATAAAGAGAACAATCATTGTGTATGTAGAGAGCATCTGCCGTGTGGAAACTTTATCCCTGTCTGGAAAGATTCTTTACTACTTTTCAGATTATTTCATTGTTCAGTGGCCTGATCTAAAGAAAAAATATCCCAAGTCAGTGTATCTTGGTCGAATAGTGTAACACCAGAAGACAAGATTTACCTAAAATAGACTCTGCAAGTTCCTTAGTTGCATTCATGTAGTAATTTATTTTCAGAAATTCCTGTTAAGAAATTAGGCTGGTCTTGAAAATCAAGACAATAAAGATTTCTCAACATTTAAGTAAAATTTTTCTGTAATTGTATTTATTGCTGTCATGTAGGTCTGTTCACCAATATCCCATAATGGCTCTAAGTCTATGCTGTCTCTGTTTTCATCGAGTTTTCCTGCTATGTGAATGGTAATTTTTGTCTACAAATAAATATTGGCCTTTGTATGAATGTAACATTTCCTGTAAGGAAACTTTGTGTCATTTTCTAAATTGTACGCAACAAAGTCTTTTTCTAGCACAACAGACTTCACTTCCTTTATGCTAGCAGTGAGGTCCCTTATGAATCCTTAGAGTATAAGGGAAACAGTTATATTAAGTTGGCTTCATGACGGTTTATACTTTACAGTCTTCCAAAACCCCCAAAGCATTAAGGCAGTATCATTTTTCCTCTGGTCTTGTCAAAGCTGTCCGTATAATCAGTTGTGCACCTTTTGAAAATTGTTGTTCACTTCTTAAGATATATAGAAAGGTGACAAGTGTCATGCTACAGGCACAATACTTACCAATTGAAGAAGTATTTTCTTCAAAGCTTATGTCCAAAACACCTTGCCGAATCTACATCAAACAGAGCAAAACTGTCAGCTGGGAAAATTGAACTGGTTCAAGCTCTAAAATAGAGAAAAAAAAATTCAGTAATAAGGGAAGGAGCAGAGTTTCCCTCTTTTCCTGATACAGTGAATTTGACTTTCAGTATATCCTGTTTTCTCATTTAAAGCACCTTACTTTCAACAGTACAATATACTCTTAAGATTCTGCCATGAAAAATGGTATTCCATACATTGGAAAATTTTAAAAGGTATTTTTTTGGAATTCAGTGTGTGAAAGCATACTCTAGCATTTCACATTCATCTGGTGGAATGTAATTCTGCACACTATCCCACTTATAAAGCAATATAAACACATCTGTCATCTGCACACACACAGAGCTATGTGGCTGGCTGCAGAGACATACACAGAGAAGAAAGCTCAAAGAAAAGTAGAAATGCCCTCCAGCCTGATCTGGTGAAGCCAAGAGCAGCTCCTCGTGCTGCCACAGGAGGAGACTCTTGGAAGCCTTTTCCTCAGCATCAGATGTCAAAACGTTGCAGCAGCTACTCTGGTAGGGAATGGGGGGTGGAATTTAGCCGAACAGAAACAGTGGCTCCCGCTGTTAGGTAACAAGGGTCCAGAGGAATAGGCTGCTTTATGCAGTAAATAATTAGAAATCATCAGCAAATATTATGCAGAAAACTGTCACAATATTGCGAGGCGCTGTGGGGAAGCCAGCTGTTATAACCTGTCCAACAGGCTTAATAATCCTCAGCATAAGGAGAGTCCCTTGATGTGGTCACATGTGAGTTCAGAACAGGGAGTTTTTGTGGGTTTTAACTGAGATTATGTCTGAAATTAAAGAGCAGTTAACAGGTTAAGGCTATGTGAGAAGGACTTTGTTTGTGCAGCACATACTCGAGTCCTTGAAAATGACTTGGCTGAAGTAAATCTGATGTGTCTATGGGCTTTTTGCCCCTGAACCGGAGTGAGGACTATCTTATCATGACTTTCTGCACAGCTGCAGATAGTGTGATAGGTTGGAGATACACTGGAGTTTGTTATGGCTAACGGTAGTTTATTTTAGATCAGTGCTTTCTGTCCTGAAACTTGCTTTCTGTTTTGCAAGGGAACTAGAGTAGAGGGGAAGAGGACAGAGGCAGCCTCTTCCTCTGCTCCGGGTAAGGGCCAACAGCACAGGATCGATGCCCTGAGGTTTAGAGGAGCATGAGAAGAGAAAGGCAGTGAATGCTTCCATTCATGCTGCACATCCCGTGCCTGAATAGCCCTCTGGCCTAGCAGTGAGGCAGAGTCCTCCACCCTCGTCACAAACACAGCCGAGCTCAGACAGTGCCGAGCTCTCACGCTGCTTCTGTTCAGAGCAGAGCAGAAGGCAGCCTGTCCTCGTCGTGCTCAGGATTTACACCTCAGTGAAAGCATCTCTGGCTGCTCTCTTACTCCCTCAGAGCCCTGCCCAGGGCAGGATTTGGGGTTTTGGTGCACTTTCCAACTGCGGGTTCATAAACTTTGTGAGTCTGCCTTTGAACACTGCCGAGTTCCAGGAATTTTCTTTTACCTGTCACCCACATGGCAGTGACTACTGCTAAAAGAAAGCACTTGCCTGTTCAGACTTGTAACCTCCCATGAAAACACTTTGAAGGTAACAGCAGATTTCTTCACAAGAGGCTGTCCTTAAAAACTGAATTGCTCCAGGCCATCTGATGTGGAGGAGTCTCATTTTCAAGGATTTGGGAAGACTTTTCCCTCTTTTCTTCACTGCCAGCCTTCTGGGGGAGCAAAGTCAAGAGAATCTCTGCCTGTGTTCCCCCAACAGTATGTTCCTTACTCTGGTCAACCTGGGAAACACAGGTTAAAATAGCACATATAAAATGATTTTTAATCCATATAGTTGGCTTTGAGAGTGTGGGATGGTACCCATTCCCTGGTACTGCTGTTTTCCTTACTGGCTCAAGTGCCTACTTGAGTTAAGGACATTTACTTTTCAGCAGTTTATGATTAGTTCTAGCAAGTGAAAACTTGGAAATGACCCAGAAGTCTGTAAAGTTGAAGCAGGTAGAACTGCTCTGGAGAGCTCAGAAATGGGAAGATCACAGCCTAACTCTGACCAAGGCCTTCAACAAAACACTGCATCACAGCCGTAGGGGACAGTACAGAATAAAGAGTTCCTACCTCAAATTCTCTTAAAGGAAGTTTTGTTATCAACCAGATTGACTTTTCCTTGAAAAGATTATCACAAAAAACTGCTAGTTCTCTCCAAAAAGCACAGTGGAGCTGAAGTAAACTAGCATTCTGTTATTGAGAAGCTCTTTCTTATCTTTTGTTTAGTAGGTGGGTACAACCAAACAGTCAATTGTTCTAGGGGAAAACTGCATTCTTCCTGCTCCCAGCATGGAACAGAAAACGGCCCTCCCAGGGTCTAGCCAAAGATTTAAAGGTCGCTGACTGGATTCCTTAAGTTTAGATTCTTGGGTTTTGCTGTGTCTCATTTTTTCTCTTAAATATTAAAATAAGACATTTGCATTATAGAGAAATGTTTGGAGTGAAATACATTACCTCTTTTTTCTCCATTTTCAAAAGAGGAAACCATAATATCTTGTAGATTTAAAACAAAAGGCGGAAGAAATATATTACCAAATAAAACAAAGATCACTTTATGGAAATAATCATCATCAAAATTGGAAAAGATTTTCAAAAGAGAACAGAAGCCATCCAGAAATTCTTTCCCTGACCTAGCATGGAAGCCAAATTTTAAATGAGTTTTAGTTATCAGATTGTTTTATCTAGATATGCATTAGTTGACAAATACTAAATATTTAGAGTTGCTTCTCTTCGACCTGGTTGTCTTCTAATGGAGAGTATATAATGTACATTTAAAAAGAGGTTAATTTTATTTTAGAAGAGGAGGAAGGGAAGGTGAAAGAGGAGCATCAGTTAGGATGTAATAAAATAACTATCTAAGAAAAAGGTTGTCTTGATAAAAACAGTTTAAGAGATTATTTCCATGTTATACCAGAAGAAAGCTAAACAGACTGATCTAATTTCAGCCAATGATTCAAATTTTTACAACTCAGACATGACCATTCCAATAAAGTTATGCTGTTCTGTAACATTTTGCAAGACATCAAGGATTTTTGGGGACAGCAGTCAAAGTCTCCAAAACAGCTTCTGAAGTTGTACTCACACAATCCTTCAGTCACCTATTTTTCCATGCAGAAGCACCTTGTCTTAACATAGGGCAGTTAATGCCTTGAAACAAAAGATCACTGTACGCAAATAGCACTTAGAGCATTTTAAACATACAAATGCAAATCCTGTTTGCAAAGCAAAAAGACCCTCTTAAATCTGTGCAAGGGGCCTCAGAGCATATACAGACCCGGTGTGACCATCTTCCAGCCTTTTTTTGCCCCCAGATGGGCTTATCAGTGTGCCTTAGCCAATGTGCTATCACAGACTGCATCCAAGCAGCAGCCAGTTTCCCTGGGACAGGAGAGAAGGTAGGATGTCTACATGGAAGAGTAGCTCAGAGAGAGCTGGAGAGCAGCACTTCCACAAAAACCTTTACTTTGTTCAGTGGCAAGTCACATAATCCGATTGGAGACATTTTTGTGCCACACCTCAGTCCTTGGCAAATAGCACAAAAGACTTGCTGTCACCATTTCTCTCTGATAACTGTGTCTCTTGCATCTTCTTAAAGGAAATGAAGGGTTTTAACAGACCCTTGCTAGACGTCTTCGTGGTTGCTCAAACACAATGCATACACAGTAGTTGTGTTTCCCTTCAAATCATGTTTGTGTCGCCTTTCCCCCTCCTGATCACACCTGAAACCGAGTCTGTTCTGGACAGTGCAACAGACACGAGCTGCTGGTCTGACAGTGCCTTTAGTTCCCTAAAGGAACTCCTGCTCTGCCAGCAGGAGGCACTGGCAATGAACACAAGCGTACAAGGACTGCAGCCACGGCCATCCCACTTAGAGCTGGTAGTTCGTGCGCTTAGTAAGAGCCTGACACAGGCTACTGCTAAGTCATGCATGTCATAAATGTTGAAGCTTTAAAAAGCCGCTTTTAAAAATTTGATTTAGAACTTAACTGCATAAATCAGAAACTCATTTTTATCTAACATTGGCTATTTTAAGACAGTATAGTGGGGTTAAGCAGTAAAATTATCTTTATAAATATTTTCTATGACAGATTGCTATACCCCTTTTAACACAAATTGGATTCAGATTGTCCTGAATGTATTTTAGATATTAGCTTGGACACAGGCAGAGTCTTCCCTACCAGTCAAGCAAGGGATATCAGCAACCATGGTGTACATAAGAGCTTTGATTCTGGGGTGTGTATCAGAGACTTACCAGCACTAGGAATAGATCATACAACCCTTAATCTAGATTTCCAGGCTGACTTTGGGAAAATAATTCATGTAAGAAATTATGAGCTGGTTGTTGACTTTTGTGTTTAAGACAAACATTCCCTAGGACATTAGTTTCTAATTTTCATTTCAGCAAAAATAGTCTTCCTTTCATTAGTGAATGAAGGACAGCTTACATGCAATGAACACACACGGATCATTTAACTGAAGCTTATGTAATTGGCCACAGAGTAATGTATTGGGAGGATGGTGTCTGTGTTATGGGACAGAAAAACACAATTCAGGAATTTTACAACAGAAAATGAGAACTTTCAAAAAAATGTACATTTGAAGAAAACTAAGTGGTATTTTTGCACTAGATTTGACAGTCATGGAATTTAGAAAACTGCTAGTAGAGGTCAGGGTTAGGCAGAGCACTAGCAACACTGGTAGGAAGCTCCCTTGCTCTCCTTTTTCTGGCCATGCTGGGACCACAGGCTGTGCCAATAAACTCCTGTTTGTTCCAGGGGGTGGGTGAGGATCTAGGAGATTAAGCATTGGGCCCTCAGATTGTTTGCAGCACAAATTGGACCTCTCTGAAACTCGAATTTGACTTTTTCCAATGACCATACTTCCTGATAGCATAATGGTAGTCTCATGACCAATATTGTTGAAATCAATAGGAAGTCCTCTGAGGCAGAGGTCATCTTGCAGAAAGCTGCAGAAAGGGACAGAATTTTGCACAAGAATTTAAGAAAAGCAGTTGCTCTCACAGTAACAGCTTTGGACAACATTTTTTCTCTGCATTGCTGTTTCATGCTGCAATGGCAATGGAGAAGGAAATGAATGTGACATATAATACATGAAGATTGACCTTTGTTGACATGCTCTTTTAAGCTCAGGTGACTATTCTGCAGAGTGCAAAATTTCACATTTAGAATTTCTTATCTCTATTTTACTGCCTTGCCCAAACACTTTTAACATGTTTTATAATTCAATGAGTTGGACACAAATATGCTTGCAACCCAAATAAGCAATCTCACATTTAGGTGTGCCAGGGATAGGCTTTAACCATGCACACATCTATAAAAATATGTATTTATTGATTGAAAACATGAGTTTTACACATACCTTGTATTATCTTTGCCCAGAGCTGAGGAACAAAGCTAAACAAGATTTTTGATGTGTTTGTTATTCTCTAACATGGACAGACTAGGGGCAACAATATTTAACAGGCAAAAATGGGGGAAATAAGGGGTCTCTCCAAGGAATGTTTAATGCTTCAAATAACTTACAAAACTTTATCATTAATTTATTATGGATATTAAACAAGTTAATTGTAAATTGATTAATTAGTGAATGGTAACAAAATGTTTCATTTGCAGTTTTGAGTGCCCCTTTTTTTTTTTTTTGAGGCAGTGTGGTGGGGATGTGGTGGGGAAGGATTTAATAGAAAAATCAGGTGTTCATGACTATGTAATGAGATGACCTGGACTGTACTGGATTTAAACAGGTGCTCAAAGAGATTTTGTATAAACTTAAGAAGAAGAGAAAAAGAATATTGTTAGATGGATTAAATTGTCCTTGCACTATGCAGCAGATAATTTTAGAGGAGTCCATAACACAAAGTTACAGTATGTCTTTTTAATATTGAGACTTTAGAAGTGTTTCAGACCCTGCAGTGAAGTTACTATGCATAATCCTGCACCTTCTATGCATTGGTGCACAGTAGGTTCTTAAAAATCAAAAAACACCTCTACTTGTTCAAGAAAGACTGGGTATTTGTAGTGCTATATCAGTCAGATCTGCTCAGTTAGCATTACTGTAAATTCTACTTTCAGCTGCCAGTAGCTTGGCAATTAGAGTTTCCTGCTTTATTGTTAAACACTGCAATTGAACTCTGCTGCTTTTCATTTATGATCCAGCTTGGGATGTCAGCTGACACTGAAATGAATGTCCTAACCTCCAATTCAGTGGCTTAAAGGATATCTCCTCAACATTCACTGCCAAGATGAAATCCAGAAATTATTATGCAGCAGCAGTAAACAGGGCCTGTTTTTGCAGGCAACCATTTGTAAAAAAGCAAGCATGACAGCTGGGAATTACAGTAAAATGTGCTTTTTATATCCACACTGAAAAGCAGAATATTAAAAGTAATGCAGCCATATTTGTAAAGAAGTGATATCTTAGCAGCTCTGCATTAATACTTGTAATAATTCCTTTAAAAAGTAACCTTGTAAGAGTGTACACTAAGTCAGATTTTGCAGTGGAGTTAGATACAAGATAGATACCTTCAAAAATTATTGGTGGAAGGATTTCCGCTCTTCTGTCACTTGCAGATGGAAGATGACCACTGACAAGCAAAGATAATTATATTTTTTCTTGTAACTCCAGACTAGAAATAATTCATTAAAATCTTCATCTAACTTTTTCCTTGAATAACAATGGGGGCAGAATAGGAAGGCTGAGGAAATACAGAGAGAGGTGCTTCCATGTAAAGTATTACTTTGGAAAGATTGAATAGGTAATTCTGGGAGGAAATAAAATTTTACTGCTGCCTTACTCCCCTAACACACCTCCCACTCCTACCAAGTTCTTCCAGAATATATAATACAAAGCAATTAAGGTTTTGTACTGCGTAGACTGAATTTACTACTGGTACTGAACTGTGCTGTGATGTAATCAATGCTCATTTGCCAAGCTTTTCCTCTGAAGAAAGTTTATTATAGAATGCAGATACAACTTTATTTTGTATCTGTTTACTTACAGTTTTAACCTCCATGGCCAGAATTTCCCTTTGTGTTTACAAGCAAACATTACCAGTATTTTCTATTGGCACGCAGCTCTCTCTCCATCCCAGAGCCCCTTTTGGAGATGGATCAACACATGTGGGAACACATGTGGGAACTGCAGATAGAGAACTGATCCATCCCCAGTACTGCAATTACTACTGAGAAAGCACACCTAGCATACACTAAATATATCATGTTGATATCATTGTGTTTCAAAAAATAGACATTACTTGCAATAAAACTTAAGCAAATAATTACTTTAGATATTACATTTTTGTTCCAGTTTGGGAGAGAAAAAAGAAAAGGAAGGGGGAAAAAAATACTTCTCCATAGCACCAAAAAACCACAAAACCAAAATAAGCAAAAAAAAAAAAACCCCAACCTGACAAAAAACCCCCACACTCAACATCTTCTGGAAATTCTGGTTTTGTGGGATGCAATTTGAGCATAAAATGGACAAGATTAATGATCTGGGATAAAGTGGCTAAAAACCTCAGCATTCTGTATTCTGGTACAGTCTCAGTTATCTGAGCATCAGCTATTCCTAATTCCCTTCTCTCCCCCCAAGTCTGAATCACATCCTCTGACATGTACTGAAGTACATTAACAGTGACACGGATTATTTGAAACCTCTCTTATTCAAACAGATTTGGGATCCAAACTATTGTAATAACTGAGTTTCCATGCCACGGTAGCCAGCCTCTGGCTAAGTGCCACTGTATCTCAGCTAGTCACTCATGTGCAGCACTCAGCACTCTTTGCTTCTTTGCACCATTTCGGTCCCAAATAACCCCATAAAGCACTCTGAGGATCACTTGCTGTGTATTGTTTTGCTCTTGAAAGTATCTTAATTTCTAAGTAAAGCTTTATCGTGAGATTTAATAGAAATATAATGAACTGAAGTTAACAGAAAGACAAAAACCAGCACATTTTCTCAAGCTTGTAAGAACGCCATGTCAGAGGTGGAAAATCTTTCTGATGAGGAATTAGTCTCATTTAGAAAATACTGCCTAAATAATTAAAATTGGAAGAAGTCACAGAATTAGGCAGCAAGGAGAAGGTTTTTATTCCTTTTTTTCCATATTAAGATTTTGATTATTAAAACTGGATTAAGATTATTTTTACTGGATAATTAACCAGCCTTTTAAAATAGCAGCACTGCTCAAGCATGGTCTTGTTCCAATAAGTGAGTGTGAAGATTTTAACGATCAGAAAACTGATCCATTCATAGGTCAATTGTTGTAATTATTGTGTGTTTGGCATCCAAATAAATCAATTTGAATAATGCAACATGAAGTTGCATGAAAAAGGTTACCACATACTATTTTAAATCAATTATCTTCTGAGGTTATCATTGGGGAACACAGTGGAGAATTAAGAAGAAAATTGGTGTAACATACCAGTCCTTGAAAGACATGAATTTCTTCAGACCCTGTTAGGAGTTGCATTGAAATAAAAGCAAGGAGAACATGCTCAAGTGGCATAAAAATCAAGTTTGGAGATTCAGGATGGGAGATAAAGTGTTGAAATCCATCTCAGATCATGCTGAGCAGGCATCAGCCAAATTGTAAATGTAATAGCTTCTTCTACATCCTGGAGAGACAGAAATTGCTTCTTCAAAATAGATATGTGAAAATTTATATTTTCTATGTATATATGGAAAGTTAAAGTGGTAGCTAGAAGTCAAGAATTACAGAAGCACAAAATACCACAAAGTTACTGTTTTCTGCCTTCCTCTGGTTCCCTAGTAGGGTTATCCCCTCCCCTCCAAAATAGAGGGCAAAACTGATTCATTAAAGCTTAATAGAAAAATAAGGAAAGTTTGAGGCTTCAAAGTCATTCTGCATTCCAATTAACATGTTATGTTATGTTATTAACTTTTGCATCCACTCACGGTTTAAGAAGAGTGGAACACTTCCTTAATATCCAGTGTTTATAATTGCAAGGTGTCCAGCCAGCAGCCCCTTCTCCTCCAGGCAGAGGTGCCTGTGGCTTGGAGCGCTCCTGGAGCTCCTGGAGCTGCTGTTCCCGTGCAGCTGCCAACAGCAGCAGCTCGTGTGAAGACCACTTGGCATTTCTCTCTGTCACTACAGAACTACGGTTCAACAGAGTTTTACTCATGCCCCATGGCTCATTCCTCTGCCACGGGGAGGAAAGATTCTGGTGTGTGCTGGTCAGTTGGTCCCAGCCTCGGCGCTCTGACATCCAGGGCTGCCAAGGCAGCCCAGTGAACTTCAGGAGCAAGTGTGACTGATGGGAAGTTTTAAGAAGGACCATTGGAAGCAAAATAATTAAGGAAAAGGCCACCAGGTTTAGCAGGAAGAGGTCTAGCATTTACAAGTAGCACAAAGATACAGTGCCAAGTTATTTGCCTTCCAAAGTCTACCTCACATAGAGATACGAAAGCTGAGTTGTTTTTTTTCTCCACACACATGAAGTAAAACAAATAGAAAGACACACAAAGCCTTGTCTTCCTCAGAAGGAGCGGTTCTGGTAACACACACCGTCCCTGCAGGCATTTCCTTTGTGTGTTTTGCTGTATTGTTGTAGTAGGTAAACATCAGTGTGAAACAGAGCTGATGGCGGCTGACAGGGGATCCAACACTTGGGTACCTGTATGTCTGCGAGTGTTCTAGGGCCTACTGATGGAGCAACAAAGCCATCAAGTAACAGGCAGAAATGGCACTCTGACCTCTACCTGCTGCAAGCCAACAGACTGCTGTTCCAGTGCGCGAGTATTGTTAAAATATGTCAGGCATTTTGATTGCACAGCAAGCAGTCTGAAGTCCTTTGTTGCTTTCTGCTTGTGTACTGTTTTTAGCAAGTTCAAAAGCAACACCAGCAGCAAGCCTTTCACCCAGGCAGGGGGGAGGCAGGAAGGGGCACATGACCACACAGGACCCCCAACAATAATCAGGTTACAGGTAAGTTATATTTTAAGTCTTTTTTTTTTTTTTCTATATTAGCATGGAACATACTTCAGCATTCAACTATTCTTCTAGCTATACCCACACTGATAAGAACGCAGCTATCACATTTTAAGAGGAGGCCACGAGTCTCAAATAAAAATAAAAAAGCAGAAAAGTCTGCCTTAAGCTTATTTATCAACAGCTAGCACCACCATGTAACAAACCCCCCTATTTTCATAAAAGTATGGGGGACAGAAGATGACATCAGTGTTAGAATCAATGAAAAAGTGATGGATTAAGAAGCAAACTTCTAGATATTTTAGCAAACTGAATGTATTGTTTTGGTTTAAATGAAGCTTAGTCTCTAAAAATACAAGCTTGTAGGTAAAGTCTTTCCCTTCAGCCAGTTATTTTATCATAAACATAAGCAACATTTTTATCCTTTAAAATTAGTCACAAAGGAGAGTCTTTCCCAAAATTAAGACCTGGGCTCCCAGTATTACAACTGTCAGAACCAATGCTTAAAATCCCTTCTCAAATGAGGGATCTCCACCCCACAACACCCTTTCAAGAAAAGTCTGAGTTTTTATTCCCCTTTTTTTTTTTCCCTACTTCAGTATTTTAGGTTTGTTCCTGTGCAATTCTCTGAGCATTTTGGCATCATGTGCATCTCAGAAAACATCTCCATATAAGGGAATTTACTCAAGCAACATAGGGAAAACACAGAACACAGATATCAGATAATAATTCCATCAAGGCTGAATTTGGCCCCATGATTCAGTTTGTGGTATTTGAAAGAAATCTCTGTACTTAGTTTTTCCAGATGTTGATTTTAAGACACTTGCGAGCCAGCCTTTTAGGTAGAATTAATGACTGTCAAGAAAATGTTGTCTTCTGTAGTCTGGTACAGAGGAAAGAGGAGTGGGCTACAAACACCTCATAGTGCCTGTAATTGTTCTACAAGGCAAGAGGATCTCTCATGGGACGAGAATGATCTGTTAAAGTAGTTGAGAGGCAATACAGCACACATACAGCACAGCATGTTTAATTAAAGTACCAAGGGCAATGCTGCATATCCCCAGAATCTTCCAAAATAATTAGCAGTAGGAGCACAGCAATATTTTAAAGTAGGTATTTGGGGTAACATATGAACAAACATTATACCAGCTTACCTAGAACATGCATTATTTTCAAAAGGAATCCTAATAAAGACTAAGAACAAATTTGGTAGTACTGAGGCTCTTCTGTAGAATTCTCATTGTGCAGTTTCAATGCTACTGCTATTGTTTGGTCTTAACCATCAGTAAGATGCAAGTCTTACTGGAGACACAAGTTGTACTTATCCTACAACAGTTTTAATAACTTTAGTCACATAAATTAATTAGGCTGAAACATTACTGAGTGTTAGTGTCACTTCCACCCTGGGATAGGCCATTTCACAACACTGGGAGTAGTTAACACACTGGCAGCCTGGGAAAGACTCCCCCAAGATCAAGAGAATTGCAAAAGGGCTCTGCTCCTTGCCTCTCAGCTGAGGCACATCAAAGGGGAAGGAGCAGCACAGCCTTCTTTTTGCCTCACCAGGTCAGTATACTCACTCACTAGTATTTCTTCTGCTTAATCCTTAGGAGGTAACAGTTGTAACTCAGATCTGAGAGTATCCTTCCCTTTCTTAGAGCACCAGGCTGTTGGAAAGCACTGTCTTTAGCCAGCTCCCCCGCCAGTTACCTGCAGGCCAGCGGGCTCCATCAACAGCAGCGCAGTGCGGGACCCTCCTCCCCGGTCACCTCCTGCCTGTACCAAGGTAGCACAACTCCTGCTTTGATTTCTTCTTGCACTCCAGTACTTCCAGGCTCTGTAGCGCCCACCTCCCACCCAGGAGCCTACTCCTCTGCTCCAGGCAAAATCACACCCATGACCACAAACACACACACAGTGGTGTATTTCTTCATCTGCTTCTACCCAGCCCCATGGCTGGTACCACCATCCTCCCCCGTTCAGAACCATACTCCTCTCCCTCAGACCAGCCACACCCCTCAGCAAAGCCTTCCTCCTTCCCTTATATATCACCTTTAGAGCTAGTTCTGGCAAATTATCTTCCTGTACACAGTTTAGCTCTCCCAAACTAACTGCCTTTATCCTTCAGGGAAATCATCCCACTCTTCCTCAGCTGAGCCAGTTGATTAAACCAAGGCCCTTTATCAGGGCCTTGGAGATAGGTAGGAATGAGCCAATGCTCCACCTCAGAGATGGCTCGGCTCGGCTCGGCTCCACCAGTAGGACTCACCAGTTGCCCCCTTGCACATCTTCAGTCATTGAGCAGAAGACAGAAATCAAATGTGCATACAATAGTTTGATTGAGCCACATTAATTCTATAGATTATGATGGAATTACACACAGGATAATTTAAACTCAGGGAGTTTAACAGGACTACACATATGCTTATAATAATTCATGTGCAAGAATATTTGTAAGATCCATGCTTCCAAGAAAGCAGACTTAGTCTCTTCAGAGCTCTTTTTCTCCAGTTTCCAACTGCAGTCATCAGTGCATGTTTATGATATTACATGTGGTGGCTGAAGTTATTACAATGTCACAGAGAGGATTATGATTTCAGGTGGGGAATAATTCTTATACAAATCCTCTTTCCATACAAAAGCCTTAGTAATAAGAAATGTAGAAAAATAGGGCAAAGATAAGAGATTTACCCATAATGAGCCAGATTGCCCAGTGTGCTCCAGCTGCTTTGTACTGCACTGATGGGCTTAAATTTGCTTTGTGTTGTCAGAGTGATGCAAAACAGAATGTTTTTAACTACACTCAAATATTTCTTGTACAACCTCTTCCCCCAGGGTGTGAGCATATTACTGATCACAGAATGAAAGGCAGCAATCACCCTGAAAGACTGGTAGTTTTCTTATCAGATGTTCAGGATCAGCATATAAACAAGAAATGGTATTTGTGCCCTGCTCAGATGAGGTTAAAAACCCACAAACGACAGGATTTATTTGAGGATAATTTAAACCTGATTGTATAGCAAGAAAATAATAGGCCATATTTTTGTCTGCTACTAATCAGGACCATTTTATGTCAAAATTGATGAAACGTATAATTTATGGAGCTGAGAAAAGCATACCAATGGTAAATGTCTCAAACTTCCTAAACCACTGTGTATAGCAGCAAAAATGATTGAGAGCATTAACAAATAATGTCCTGATCCAACTTTACTTGAGTCAATGGAAATATTTCCAAGGACTTTGGAGGATATTGAATCTAGCCCTAAATCACATGTTCTCTGAGGTCATGAAAGATGAGTTTATCCCAGCATGAATGTCTAAAAACTAATGAACTTTCATTATGTTTACGTGAACTGCCATTTCCCTCACCCCATTCTTCAGTTTCCTGCTTCTCCTGCACAGTTTCCTTTTCCCAATGGGTACTTCAGGCAGTTCAGCTTCCTTTAATTAGGAACAGCCCTGCTGTTTTCCTTAGAGGCTGTGGAGAAGTGGTTTGAGCTGAGCTGATCCACAGCACCACAGTATAAAACAACCTCCTGGCTGCCCTGCGAGTTCCTTAGGACTGTTACAGCCCCCATGGGAGCCCACTGCAAGTCTTTTGAAAGAACCCCGTTAGTTTAAACCGGAGTCAGACCACTTAGCCCTGATTTTTTGCTATGAAGTCAAAGCGCAGACCTGTTCCTTCTGTGGGATACCAAGTAGGTGGCCAAGTGTGCCACAGCTCTGGCAGCCGGTCTTACAGCCTACTGTGCCTTATCCAACTAGTCCTATCAGAGGATCACCTTATGATTTTTATTTTCTAATTTGTTACAATTTAACTGTATTTGAAAGATTACTTTGCATGCCTAGGGTTACTTTAACACTGAAGGAAACACGGCGCTGTATTTTCGGGTCAGTACTTCACTCAATGGACCAAGTGTTCACTTGTGTGTACTGGCTTTCCAGAGCAGCTTCAGTGCCGAAGCCAGCAGTGGTCCAGCGCTGGCTTCCAGGAAAGAACGGTCCCTGGTCTGGACCCGGTGTAATCCCGCTGGTATGCCCAGCACGCAAACCTCGTGTGTGCCCTGCGCCTTTCACAGAGACACGGGACTCCACTAACGCAGCCCTGCGTTGTCCATTAGCGCCTTAACGCCGTAGGGAAGAGGGTGACCCGCACCAAAATCCGGAGGTGCTGGCTCCCGCAGGCTCCATGCCCACCATCACATGTTGCAGGGGAACTCCGAGCTCGAGACGACCATGAGCCCGTCGTCCTGCTACACCTTGATCTCACTTCGACTTGTGCACTTTTCCCGTCCCCATTTCGCCATCTCCCAGAGTTTTTCCAAGTTTCCTGAGATTCTGTAAGCTTTTAAAGGAATTTCACAAGTAGCTCAGGCCACGGCGCAGCGCAAGAGAGCGGTTTGCGTGAGCAGCCGAGAGTTTCCCCAGCAGTCCGCCCTGCCCGCAGCCGGTCCCCCTCCACCCGGGCTCCCCGAGTCCTCCTCTCCCGCACCGCCCGGGAAGGGCCCGAGGACAGGCATCGCCCCGAACGGAGAGCCACCGCCGGCCTCGCGGCTCCCCTGTGCCTCAGTGCCGACATCCCGGTCCGGCGGGGGCTTCCCTCCGCGCCCGCCAGTTCGCTCACGGGGGTGCAGAGGCCCCGTGAGCGGCCGGGCAGCGCCGGACCGTGGCCCCCGATCCCTCGCCGAGATCCCCCCCTCCCCGCTTCCCTGGGGCCGCCGCGCACCGTAGAAATCCGCGGTGGCGGCGCATTCCGCGGCGGCGGCCCTCGGTGCCCGCGGATTCCTTCCCGCTGACGTCCCCCCGCTCCGCTCCGCTCCCCGCCCCGGCCGGACCCCCGGGCGGCGCCCGGCGGCGGCGGGCGGGGCGGGCG
>WBMZ01003394.1:0-16067 GCA_013400975.1 Atrichornis clamosus | reverse complement strand
CCCCCCCAACCCCCCAGCCCAATCTCCCCCCTCCCCACACCCCGACACCCTGGACATGGCCCCTCCAGCCCTGCCCGTCCTCCCGGGGGGGGCACATCCCCCGGGGTGGGTATTTAGGGCCGGGCCAGTGGCACCCGGCCCCCCTCGCCCCCCGCCATGCTGAGTGTGCTGCTGCTGCTGGGGGGCCTGGCCCCTGCCCTGCCCGCTGGTGAGTCCCCCGGGGTGCCCCCGGCAGGTTCTGCTCTGGGGTGCAGCCTTAGCCCCTCCAGTGCCCCCATGTCGGCCCAGGGGGCTCAACTGAGCCCCCATCCCAAAGCCTTTGCTCTCACCCACAGGTCCCCACTGGACGTATGAGGGTGAGTGTGGCCCACTCAGGGATCCTCCATTTATCCCCACACCCCGAAACCATCCCCTCGCACCCTCTGAGCTGAGGGGCTTACATGGGTCCCTCCAGTAGGGAGGCAGGTGGATGGATGACAGCCCTCCCTTGATTCTGGACACCTGGGTCCCCACAAATGGGAAGGAGATGGGTGGGTGACATCCCCCTGCCTCTCGCGGACACCTGAGTGCCCTAAGATGGGAATGGGGTAGATGAGTGCAGTTCCCCATGCCTCTCCCAGACACCTGCATCCCCCAAAAGGGTAGAAGGTGGATGGGTGATACCTCCTACCTCCTCTGCCTGCATACCTGGGTCCCCTAAGATGGGCGGGGGGTGGATGGGTGCAGCCCCCCATTTCCCCCCTCCTGCCCCTCCTTGCCCCCCTTGCTCCAATGGTCCCTTTGTGTTCCTTTACATAAGGCTCCGGCTGCCAAATCCAATTAGGATCCGGCCTTGGCCAAATCCCACTAAGCCCCATCCTGCTGGGCCCAGGGGACCCATGGGTGCCCCCCCCGGCCCTGCAGGCTCAGCTTTGTCCCCGCTCCCCCGTCCGGAAAAAATGTCCCCAGCAGATTAACGAGGCCCTTGGGAATGTCACCCGTGTCCCAGTTTGGGGGCGTTTTGGGTCATGGGGCCCTGCTGGGTGAAGCAGCCCCTTGGTTGAGGCGGGAGTTGAGGTGAAGGGGTCCCACCCGGACTCTGGGTCCCCCCAGGTCCCCATGGGCAGCAGCACTGGCACGAGGGACACCCCGAGTGTGGAGGCCGGGCACAGTCACCTATCAACATCGCAACGGCACAGGCACAGCCAGACCTGTCCCTGCCACCGCTGCAGCCCGAAGGCTATGAGCACCCCGAAAGCCCCCGCCTGAACCTTGCCAACAACGGCCACACCGGTGGGCACCGGGGAAGGGGCATGGGGGGTCTCTGGCATCCCAGCCCCGCTGACCCCCTGTACCGCAGCTGTGCTGGCGCTGCCACCGTCCCTGCGGCTCCAGGGGCTGCCCCACACCTTCACTGCCGTGCAGCTCCACTTCCACTGGGGCCAGCCTGGCCACACTGCTGGTGCTGAGCACCTGCTGGACGGGCACCGTGCCCCCGCCGAGGTACCAGGGGCACCAGGGGCCTGCTGGGAAGGGGGCCAGGGTGGGAAACGGCTCAAAAAATGGGTCTGGGGGTAGGAAGTGGCTGGGGAATGGGTGGGAAAGGAGGATGGGAAGGGGCCTGGGGTCAGGAAATGGCATGGGAATTGGCTGGGAAATGGTTGCGGGAAGGAGCGTAGGTGTGGGAAACAGCATGGGAACAGTGTGGAAAATGGATCTGTCTGTGTGCAGGAATTTGGTGCAGGGAACGGGAAAGGGATCCAGGGATGGGAAACGTGTGCAGGGAGGGGATGGGGTGCAGGAAGGAGAAATGGGTGGGGAATGGGAGTAGGAGCATGTCTGGCCACAGGCAGTGGTGCAGGATGGGGGCTGGGGCAGGGTGCTTGGGGGACCCCAGCCCAGGAGCAACAGGGTCGGGGCTGGGGGCTCAGGGGGTCCCCGCTGTGCCACAGATGCACGTGGTGCACTTTGACGCTGAGAGTTTTGCTGACGCCAGCATGGCGCAGCACCATCCCGGCGGGCTGGCTGTGCTCGGTGTCCTCCTGGAGGTATGAATCCCAAACCCACACCCCCCCGGTCCCCTGGCCCCTCATTGACCCCCCCCTTCGCTCCCCCAGGTGGGTGATGACCCCCACCCTGCCTATGACAACATCCTGAGGCACCTCAGCAGCATCCGCTACGCAGGTGAGGAGAGCAAGGGCACGGTGTGGGGGGGCACCCCAAATCCCCCTCCCTGCACCCCCCAACTGCTCCTCCCTGCAGGGCAGACGACGGCCATCCCCTCCTTCAACATCCGGGACCTGCTGCCCCCGCGCCTCGACCGCTACTACCGGTACAACGGGTCCCTGACCACCCCCCCCTGCTTCCAGAGCGTCCTCTGGACCCTCTTCCGGCAACCCGTCCACATCAGCCGGACCCAGGTAGGACCTGCTTTGGGGCGAACCCCCCAGGTTTGGGGGACACTCCCTCCCAACGCTCCCCTCTCCCTGTTCCAGCTGGAGCAGCTCCAGGGAAGCCTTTACTCCACGGAGGAGGCCGAGCTGGAACCCCAGCTCCTGGTGGACAATTTCCGGGCCCCACAGGAGCTGAACCAGCGCTTGGTGCTCTCGTCCTTCCGCAGAGGTGAGCAGGGGGTGGGAAGGGCCACTCACGCCCCTCAAACAGCTCCTGGAGCCCTAGCTGGGCAGAGGGTCCCAGCCCTGACCCCGGCCTTTCCCTTGCAGAGCCAGAGGGATATTCCACAGGTACGGTCAGTCTGGGGGGCTGGGCTGGGGAGGTCACCCCTGGACTGTCCTGAGCCCCCACCTGGCATCACACAGGTGAAGTCATTGCCATCATCTTTGGCGCCGTCGCCGGCTGCATCGGCCTCTTCCTCGCTGTCCACTTCGGGGCCAAGCGGATGCGGTGAGACCCCCCCTGACCCTCAGATGGACCTTCCACTGCAGAGGGGGCCCCAATCCCCATGGAGAGACCCCCCTCACCCCGGTTTTGCCCCAGCAGTGCGAGGCGGGCGCAGGCGCAGGACATCGTGTTCAAGACCTCCTCCCGCCGCTCCCCAATGGACACTGGACTCCCCCGCTGACCCCTGTGCTGGGCCAGGAGGGGCCCCTGCTGCCCCCCAGACCCCTGCCTGCAGCCCCACTGCAAATAAAGTCCCTTCCCCTGCCCAGTGGCTCTTTGTGGGGAGGGAATGGGGCCTTCAAAGGGCTTTGGGGATGGATGCCATCACCCCCCAGAAACCAGAACCACCCTGGGTGCTCCCTGGGGCTGGAGCAGAGTGATCCCCCTCCGTGCCCCCCCAGCAACTGCAGTGTGTGGTGCTCTGGGAAAAGGGTTTTATTCTGAATCAAAAAAATAATTTACCCGCCACTGCACCCAGCCGCCTGGGAGCTGAACGGGGGTAGGGGGGGGGCCGAGCAACCCTGGCCTGGCGCCCCCCACCTGCAGCAGCAGTGGCTGCATTAGGGGCAGGGACACCCCCAGGGTGGGGGGCAACACAAGGTAATGGGGAGGTCCTGCCCTGAGCTTCCCAGGCCTGGATGTCCCCTGAGGCACCCGGACCCCCCACGCCTTCCCTAGAGCTTCAACCTGGGGGAAAAGTGTGAGAGAATGCAGGAATAAAGGGAATGGGGTGGTGGTCAGCCCCCAAATCCCCCAGGAGCACTGGTCAGACTCCAAAACCCCCCCAGGAGCACCAGTCAGACCCCAAAAGCACCCTGGGAGTACTGGTCAGATCTCAAACCCCCTCGGAGCAGGAGGGGTGAAGGCGTTGGCGGGAGTATCTGGCAGCGGGGCCAAGGCTCCCTCACTCCTCAGGAGGCACGCTGAGTAGAGCATGACCCAGCCCTCAGGCTCCTGATTACCTGGGGGGCAAAGGGGGACTTCTAGGGGTGGGGGCGGTTTGGGGGCTCATGGAAGCCCCAAGGAACGTGGCCCCTGTTCAACGAGACTCATCTGCCCCCATTCTGGCAGCTCTGAGTCCCCCAACTGTCAAAGGTGACCCACCAGCCCCCCCTTACAGGAGAGGCACTTGAGGACGTTGCGGTAGGAGCCACCAGCAGTGCCAAAGGCCCAGAGGCCGGTGCAGAGCGTGAGGATGAGGATGGGGCCCAAGCTGGCCTCGTACCACGGGTTCAGGAAGGTCTGGGGGACACAGAGAGCTCGGTCACACCCCCATGGCCCCCCCAAACAGCCATGGCAGGGAAAGGGGTGCCCAGCTCTTTGGAAATGTGGCTTGAACCCCTGCCGAGCCGTGGGCCCCCAAATCCCCTCTGCATCCCCCAAATCTGCTGCTGACCTACTCCCCCCTGGGCACCCCAAGGGGCTGGGGGTGCTCAGTGGGGGGGTGTAGCTCACCCCACAGCCCTAGGCAGGGAGTGAGGGAGCACGAAGCAGTAGTGGGTGGTGGTCCCAGTGCCCCCCCAGGACTCACCAGCCCTGATGTGAGCAGGTGGCCGCCCACCACCAGCCCCAGACCCCCGGCATGGCGTCGCTCGCAGGCATCAAAGAAGATGACGCCCCAAAAGGTGTGGAGCAGCACCAGGGCCATTGTGAGGAGGGCTGTAGGGAGAGACACAGAGCCTCAGTCCCAGAGCCTTCCTCCTCCTCCTCCTTGTCACCACGTTCTCCAGCCTCACCGGAGGTGATGAAGTAGTACGGGGAGTCCCCATGGATCCCAACGGTGCCGGGCCCGGCGGAGTCTGCCAGGATGTTGACGACAGAGAAGACACCACTGATGATGCCAAAGGAGAGCCCAGACACTGTGGGGGAGCCAGGAGTCAGGGGAGTACCTGTGGCCTCCACAGACCTGGGCTCGGTGGGCCCAGGGAAGGGCAGGAGAGTTGGATGCAGCACCAGGGGCAAGGATCCCACTCACCATAAGCCATCTGCTGCAGGGAGATCGGAGACCGCCCGTCCTCGCTGAGGGTTGCCAGCCCTTCATCCGCTTTCCTGCCACACCGGAGAGAAAGAGTGATCCCCGTCCCACGGGAGAGGGGAAGGGAGAGCCACGAACCAGTGTGGCGTGAGGAGAGGCGGCTCGTGCCCGGGGTTTAACGAGGATGAGACTTTGTGGGGTTCCTCTGGATGCACAGCCCCAACATCCGGTCTGGCTCCCCCAACCCCTGGGTCACCGCAGCATCCGGCACAGCTCCCCGGGACCCCCGGGAGGGCTCTTACTTGAGCAGTTTGAAGCAGGCGAACCTACAGAGCTCCTGCAGCAGGACGGCAGCGGCGGCTCCGAGCAGCAGCAGCGCCGCGTCCTCCCGCCCGCTGAGCTGCACCGACACGAACCAGAGCAGCGAGGCCGCGAGCAGCGAGAGCAGCCAGAAAAACGCCCTGGGAGGAGAAACGGGATCGCGCTCCGGACACTGGCATCAGGCAGAGCTGCTCGGTACAGCCGGGCTGGCACGTCCCAACCGCCCCAGGGCTGCCTCCTCAGCGCCCCCTCAATGCCCCTGAACTGCCCCCTCACCCCAGGGCTCCCTCACTCCGACAGGACCCAGAACAGCTCTCTCAGCCGCCCCCCGACACCACCAGCACCTCTGTGTCCCTCAGTGGTCCCCCAGACCCGCCAGAGGCCCTTCAGAGCACCCCTCAAAGGCCTCTCAGACCCTCCGCAGTGACCCCTGAGCCCCCTCTCTGGCTCACCCCGCCACCAGCACGATGACCCGCAAGGGCTCCGCCGCCACCGTGAGCAGCACGAGCGCGGCCGCGGGGCCGAACGCGATCGCAGCGCACCCGAAGAACACAGCGGCGCCCATGGCGGCCGCGGGCACAGCGACCCCTGCCGGCGCGGCGGGGCGGGCACAGCGCCGCTGATGGCCCGGAGGTGTCATGCGATGGGGAGGGGGGGTAGGACCAGTCCCGGAGCGGGGAGGGAGGGGACCACACCCCCTCTCTGCACCCCGCAGGCTGGAGACAGGGGACACTCGGGACAGGGGCTGCGCTGGGGGACACGCTGGGGACACCTGGCACAGTCTGTGCCCAGCGTCACCTGCCCGCAGGGCTACGCATCGCAAAGACCACCTGTTCCCAGTATCACCCGGGCCCAGCTCCTCCCCCCTCCCTCTCCCTCTCCCTCTCCCTCTCCCTCTCCATTTTATTCTTTTCTGTTCTATTATCCTATTCTACTCTACCAAATTCTATTTTCAAGGAATTCCTCTTTAAACTGGCATTTTTTTTCTCTATTCCAAGCCCCTCATGTCTCCCATTCCAATTCTGGCCCCCACCCCCATGCCTCCGTTGTTTACAGAGGAGCTGGGAACAGCAGGAAAACTTTATTTAGACTAAAAAATTTAATTGGCCAGCAATAATAGCCTGGATGGCTCCAAAGCCCCTCCACCCCCGCCCCAGATTCTCATGAGATGGGCAGCTCATTCCACCTACCTCCAGGCCGACGGTTCCTGGGGAAGTGCTGGGCAGCGGTGCCATGAGGGGTTGGATTTTTGGGGTTTCCTTCATCCATCTTCACATCTCCTGCAAGGAAAACTCCAAACAATGTCCCTCCCGTCCACTTCCGCAGGAATCCTGTGAATGCCATCTCCTGGGCACGAGGCATTGTTCAGGGAAGAGTCGGAGTTACCGGCTGTGTTGTATTAATTTCCCTTCGTGTTTTGCTTCCGCCTATTAAAGCTGGGAAATGACACAACACGTCCGAGTGCCGCTGACTTCATCTGCACCTTCCTTCCTGGATTGAACCCCACGGACACACTGCCAGGCTCTGGATGCCCAGAGCATTCCTGAGATGCAGCCCCCTCAGCATGGCAAGAACCAGGAGCCTCCTTCTTCCTTCTTCTGACTTTTCCTTCCTTTTCCCCTCCTTTTTGGTTTACATGTTGAGTTTTCCCTCAGGACAGGTGTCACTCCCTTGCTGCTCTGTCACTGTGGCAGCTTTTACTGCTGGATTTTGACACAAAAACCTTAATAATTAAAAAGTATATAAAAGTAGAAAGATTGAGCAAAACAGGGATTTGGGGAATAGGAAACAAGGGTTTGAGGTGGGAGATGCAAAAGGTGTTGGTTTGGCTCCTTTCTGTGGTTGCAATGGGTTTGCTTTATGCTGCCAGATGAGAAAAATCAGTAAGAAAAAAGGTAAAAAGAAAAAAAAAATGAACAAAAATAGAGTGGTTTCCTTTTCCAACCAGAAACACAATTCCAGATCTGCACCTGGGATGCAGGATGCTGCTGGGATGTTCAAGCTGGTCACAGCCACAAAAGAGCAGCCGTTTCCCCCTTTTACCACCTGTGGCACATTTTATCCAGGTCCTTTAGTGGATCTCCCAAGTTTTCCCAATCTTTGCAAGTCTTACATCATCACACCCAGTCCTGAAAAGCCATTCCCAGCCCTGAGCCAGCAAATCCCACTGAACTCTGACTTCCAACTCCCATGCCAAGTGTTTGTCCGTTCGGCCTCATCCAGTCAACCAACAAAAGCCATAGCCATCCTCATGGATCTTCCTCATCCCTTCCCTCCCCATTTCTTTACACCCACGATAGTTTAACCCTTCCATGCTCCCCCAGCCCCTCCCGGCCAGGCCAGTGGCTCCAATCCCGGAGGGATTCTTCCCAACAAGGTCAGATTTCTGCTTGGGTTGGGATTTTTGAGTTTTGATGTTATTTTTGTGGAGGAGGGAGAGGAGGGTTTTGCGGAGGGGAGAATTTGGAGAGATTAACTTCCTGTTCATCATTCCTCGGCACTTAACCCTTTGTTAAGCATCTCCCTACAGATGGGAGAAGCCCCTTCGGCAAAGCATGGAGAACCCCAGGAGGCTGGGAATTGGTTTTGGGATGCACTGGAAAAGGCCTTCAGTTGGGTCCACTCTTGGTCAGAAAAAAATCTGCTTTTGGGAAATTTTGGCTTAAAATTCATTAGAGTTCTTAAAATCTACAGTAATCCTTGGTTTAAAATCAACAGGAGACGAGATGAGCTTTAAGGTCACTCCCAACCCAAACCATTCCATGACTCCATGACTGCACCTCAGAACAGAGCACCTCCTGTACTATCCAAGACTCACCTTGCTCTTTCCTGGTTTTCTAATTTCCACATCCAAGAGCCACCAAAATGCTGATTTTATACCACCTGATATACCATCTGTCTCCTTCGCTTCTCCTTTTCCTTCTCCCTCCAGTCCACCAGATCCCACCTGGATCCCACCAGTCCCTCACAGGAGCTCCACTTTTTGCTTCTCCCCATGAAGGGTTGGACTTTGTTTTCCACCTTGCTTCTCTTCCAAGAAATGTTTTACCTATTTTGTTTTATTTTTAGAGAAGGAGAACCAGCAGTTGATCCAACATGGATCAAGGAGCTGACTGGGAACACTGAGCATGGCTCCAGAATCATCCCAACCAAGGGTGTTTTTACCCACTATAAAATAAAATAAATCCAAGACTATTCATGTTTCTTTCTCTTGATGGAGAAACTGAGGCACGGGAAGGGGAAATGAAGCCAAGACAAAAAAATCCCCCAAGATTTTACAGGAAGTCAGGACTGACTGGCTCCCAGTCAGCATCTCTGCCTTCACCACTCTCCCAGAAGAATTTGCTATTTATAGCTCTGCTCTGCTCTGTTAGAACATAATCAAAACCATCCTCCCTCCATATGAGAACTCATCCAGCGGCACTAACCCTCCCTGGGGAAAACTTTCCAAGATTTGCAAGTCAGCCATCCGAAACTGCAACGGCAAACTCTTCCCCCGCCAGAGCGGTGGTGCGGGCACCGCACAGAACCCGCTCCAGCCCCTAGCACAACTCGGGCTCCATCTGTGCTACCGACAAGGCTGCTCAGCTCAACCCCACCCTGAGTCATTTCCTGCCTCCACGGGGACGGCTCGGGAAGGTCCCGCGGAGCAGCAGCGGAGCCGCTCCGGTGAACGACACCCAACGGAGGACGATGAACTTCTACATCGCGGTGCTCCTGGTCCTTCGTTTCTTACCGGGTAAACACATTCTCCGGGTTTTCCAGGGGCAATTTGATTTTATCTCGCTGCTCAGACTTCTCCCACACTCCTGGGATGCTGTGGGGCAGTTGGGGGGTCTGGAGGCTGAAAGGTCTTGGGGTGTTGGCTTGGAGAATGGGGGCTGCAGGGAAAAAAACCAGCAGGAAAACACGATTCAATTACTAAACTTTTCTTAAAGCCCATGCTTTGAGAACAGTGGGATAATGAATGTTCCCCACATTGTGTTCAAATCATTTGCCAATTCCAGCTGGGAGCTATTAGGAGACACAGATACAGAGAAAAAAAACTAACAGGATTTCCTGAGCATTACGTGAGCAGTTTGTAGATGGGAGAGAGCAGAATTGGGGTGTTGAGGGAGGAAAACCCCAGTCTGGAGCATGATAGGGATGAGCACGATATTCCCCCATCTCTGGGAAGGTGGGATACAGAGAAGCACCAGCCAAGGGGTGAGGAACTGGGAACTGCAGCTCTGCCATGCCAAGAGCCTTCCTCTTCCTCCTCCTTCTCCTCTTCTCTGAAGGAATGGACCCAAATAAGAAACATCAGGCGAGGGGTTAAAAGTGGGAGGACTCCCAGCTGGAAGCTCTTTTCAGGATATGATCCCTCTATTATTCTTAGCATGACTCCAGTGTAAATACAAGACCCGACTCAGAATGACTTTCTGGGAAAGCTTGGTGCACAGGATAATGTACCCCAGAGCCGGAGTTCACGCCACCAGAGCATTTTCAAAGCATGAGCATGGGAAGGAGCAGGGGTGGGTGGGCAGGTCCCAATTTCAGTCCAAATTTCCCCAACAGCTCGGAATGGGGGTGGGACAGATTGAGGCTGCGCCATGTCCCCCCTGCACAGCTCAGATCCCACCCTGGAATCTTCAGTCTCAGTCACTGTTTTCAAAGAATTCCCTAATGAGAATTTTGGGACCTGGGCTTCTCCCTCAGGCATTGCCTCTGCCAAGAAAGTCAGGGATATAATAGCGAGGAGTGGGAGAGATTGGAGAGGGACTTGGAGCTACAACTGGTCCTGGGCACAACTTATGGCATCATTCCAGCTATTAATGGCATAACTTACAATAACAATATTATGACTATAAATGAGTATCAAGCTATAATAATATATTTTTCCATGAGTATCTTCTATTTTCATGAGTATCTTAGTGTATTAGTCTGTATTATAATATTAATATTCCTAGTTAATGTGCTTTATAAAATCCCCCAAACCCAAGAAAACACACAGAACGTTGTGTTTGGAAAAGGGAATGAGCCCCTTGCTCTGACTGTGACAATGTCACATGGGTCAGAATCTATTTATAGTGGCTCAGCCCTAAGGAAACTTGAGGGTCCTTTCCGAGCCCTCGGCAGCTCCACAGCCAAAGGCACTGGAGCAGCTGGATGCTGGATGAGTGTCACATCCCAAAGGGAGACCCGCCCCAGCTCTGGGTCTGGGGTGCAGCCAGAGGCTCCATCCCCACCACTGCATCGCGTGGCTCCCAGCACTCCACACCCAAAAATGAAAGAAAACCCCAGGGCTGGTCCAACCTCCCACACCTTTAGTTGGGATCCCATTACGGGTCAGGTTGCGAATCCATCACTCCCACAGAGAATGAGTTTTGCCCAAAGCACTAATAAATCAATGAAACTTCATATGACCCCACGCCCACGGCTTGACCTGAGGCTCCGCATGATGATCTATGTGTTGTTCCTCTGTTTTTAGGGAGTGTGGAGGTAGAAGACGACGAGGAGGAGATTGCACAGTTTTTAGTCGACTACGCAGCTCGTTTCAGTGAGAATTGCCTTTTTTAAAGCTTTTTTACCATTTTCCGCAAGCCACAGGAGCGAGTTGGGATAACTGGGCCTGGAAAGGCTGAGGGAGCCTCCATCCAGCCTCCTCCAGGCAGGGAAATGAGGCTTTGCCCATGGAAAGGCACTGAGAAGCCACTGAACCAAGTCCTCTGCAATGGCAGTTATTCAGATTTCATGGATTCATGGAACGGTTTGGGTGGGAAGGGACCCTAAAGACTATTTCATCCCACCCCTGCCATGGGCAGGGATACTTCTACTGACCCAGATTGCTCCAAGCCCCATCCAACCTGGCTGTGAACACTTGCAGGGTTTTATCCAGGTTATCCAGATTAATTTGAATTACTTTGGCTGTTCAGAGGAGAAAATCACAACTCAGAATGTGGTGGAGGAACTCATCTCACCCCACGCTGGGCAGGGCATAGGTGTCCCCAACCCCCGCAGTGCCATCTCACCTGGAGCCGTTTCCATTCCAGGTGATTACCTCTATTCCACAGAAGATTATTACTACGACAACACCACAGTAATTCCCACCATGTACATATATGAGTTGGATTCATACGAGGTGAGTTGGGTTTCTCTTGGTATTCCTCCCAAAAAATGGGTTTTCCTCATCCAAATCTCTGCCACAAGGAGAAATAAATGAATTTAAACTGCTGACTTTTAGATCACAGAACAACTCAAGTGAGTTTGAGCAGTGTCCATGAACAACAGTCATGGAATGGTTTGAGTTGGGATTTGCCAGTTTGCACAAAAACTATGGGAAGTTCCTTGCTTTCCTAATTAAATACTATCAAACCCATCCCAAAGAAGGACCTCTCAGAGTTAATCCTATGCTGTGTCATCCCAGGTTATTTCTTTTTCTCCACATCCAGACAAGCACCATTGATGCTTTGGAGAAGTGGTTTCCAGAAGAGAATGCCACCACCAAGATTTCAGGGATACCAGATACGGAGGCCCCAGGGGATTCTAGGGATGCTGACGACAGTCAGGTGCTTGTCAGCTCATCAGCTCAGCCCCAGGTGTTTAGCACATTAAATCATGGGACTTTCTGACTGATTTATTTTCCTTGACTCATCAGGATTTCCAGGAGTCATTGGGATTGTCCCTGCAGTGCCACCTCACCCTCATCATCCTCCTCAGCCTCCTGGGTCTCCTGCTATGACCCTTCCATGCTCCTCCTCCAAAGGTACTCCAGGATTTCAATGCTCTCTCAACTGTGTCCTTTAACTCAGGAAAACCCAATTCTTTCTGAAGCAGCAACTTTCCAAAACAATGGAAAGATAACCAACCCTTCCAGGCATCCGGCTCCAATGCTGGGGAACCCACCGGCAGCTTTGATCACTATGGATGGACTGGAGAGGCTTTGCAGGGCATTTTCCCAATGACCTGTTCGTGTTCTGTGGGAGCTTCAACGGTGCCAGCGCCTGTTTGGCCCAAACTGGGTCTCAGGCCCAGGCACCTCCCACTGCTCATCCACCCAAATCCTTTGTTCCATAAAACCCTGGAACGGTTTGGGTTGGGTTGAATCTTACAAACCACCTGGTTCCCCTCCCTGGCCATGGGCAGGGACACCTTTCACTGGCCCAGGTTGCTCCAAGCCCCATCCCACCTGGCCAATCTCTGCCTCCAGATGGAGCTCTCCCACAACCCAGGCACATCCCACCCCTGTCCCACCACACATGGGGACTTCCTCACCTTTTCCCCTCATTCCAGATGCAGCAGCTGGGACAACAACGGGACATTGTCAGGTGTTGGCAGTGACATCCTCTCCACGAGGTGTTGCCTCTGTTCCGGAATTGCCGTGACTTTGTGTCCCAACGTTTCGGTGGAGGGATGGTGCCGCCCAGCAGCACAAACATGGAGAGCTTTGTAACACCTCGGTCCTTCCCCGTTTCCTCCGACTCTGTTGTAAATAGGAACCCCTGCCAATAAAATCCCCAACATTGCCGCCAGGTCTCTCTTATGGTAAATAATCCGTAAGTAAAAGCAGAACAGCAGTAACAAACGCAAACAACTTGTGTGGTGCTAGTCTCCTCAGAAGGATCTTCCTGAGCCTCTAAACCCAGCCAGGAGCTTCTCACTTTGTTTCTTCCAGAATTGCTCTTAACACCATTTATTTTCCACAAACATCCGCAATATCTGGGTGCAATGAGAAGCTGGACCAGAAAACCTCCCACCAACCCAAGCCACCCAGCTGCCCATGGAGAGCAAACTGTTCCAGAAATGGGCAGTTTTAGTCAAGAAATCAGAGTCAAATTTCTATCGGGGGGGGAAATGCAATCTCACGCTTGGTGTGTATGTTGCTTTTCCTTGGAAGAGTTAACGGGAAGGACGGATGGAAAACTGACCCAGGTATACCCAGGCGGTCTTGGAGCTCCCACAAGTCAAGAGAGGATGAGTCAAGCCAATGGGAGAGCTCATGGTGGTCAGAGCCCCCAGAGCCCTCGGCTCCCTCCAGACACCTCCCAGATCCCAGGAGAATCTCCTCAGCCACCAGAGCAGGTACAACCCATCTCACCCACGTCCTCTGCACCCCCAGCACTGCGGCGCCAGACCCAGCCTCTCTCACCATTCCACACCCAGGTTATCCAGGTCCCCAGCCTTGGAAAGCAGAATTTTGTTTCCTAAGGAAGCCAAAAGTCTCAGAACAGATTCAGAAGCAGCTGGAGTGAGACTGGATGCGCTGCCAGGCAGTGCCACCTCCTGGCTCTGTGCTGCCATAAAGGTGGATTGAAAAAAGCCAAGAATGCCCCAGAAAATGACTTAGGAACACAAAGCAGTGAGATTTCCAACCCCGGAGTGGAATAAAAAACAATTAAAGGAAAATAAAACACATGGATGAAGTTTATGAGTGTATTCCTAAAACACATCTCTCTAACACAGACATGGAGAATAAACCAGTTCCTTATAACCTGGCTTAATTATAAACTGTATCACTGCCTTCCAGAGCAAATCCTCCAGTTACAAACCTTCCCAATCTTCCTGACACGGTCACACCACGGCTGGATGTGCCCCCCCTGCTCCCAAAGCTGGGGATATTCACTCAAACCTCTTTAGTCCCTACAAGACACCATCCTTCTGGTTCTTTCACAAGCTCCTTTCACAGATTTACCCTTTTCCCCCAACTTGGAGGCTGCTGGTGGCTCCACAGCCCCTGGCTCCATGAGTGGCCACCCCGCTCTCCCAGCAAACCCCTGGGATAAGCAGCTTTAACACAAAGAAGATTTTCCCTGCAGTTGTGAGAACCTTTCCCAGTTACTTCCCAGCAGGAAGCAGCCAGAAGGCTCTCAAGGTCTCCAGCGTCTTCCAGCAGCTCCTTAACAAACCCCCGAGAGCGAAATCCTGCCGCACCTGCTCCCAGCACAACTACCACAATCTAGGAGCAATGTCCCACGGGGGCTATTTTTGGGTTTCAGACCCAAAACCACCAGTGAAGGACACAAAAACACAGCCAGGGAAGAGCCGCCCAGAGCCAGCAGTGACGAGGGAACTGGCTCCAGGGTTGAACACACCCTGCTTAGTGATCCGTGAAGGTGATTTTGTGCAGATTTAGGCAATTATGGATGGTGGCTGGTGCTGCTCTCCTGCCTTTAATCTTCCCAAGTTCTTGTCCTCCCTTGATGAATTCCCAGCTTCTTGTTCTCACCACTGATGGACATTAACACCAACCTGAGGTCAGCCCTTAAAGCTCCAGCGCAGAAAACCCGAACTGTTTCCATTTGCATCCCATGGATCCGGAACAAAAGTAAATAATCATTCACCTGTTTTTCCTTAACTCTCCCATTTTTCCTCCATTCCCGAATCCACAATATCCAGACTTTCCAACCCCATTTTTAACCCTTTCCTAAAACACAAGCCAAACTCCTTAGCTGACCTCTCCCCATTTGATCCTGAAACAGGAAATATTTTCTCTATGGAGTTTACACAAAGCTGGAACAAACCCAAGATTCCCATGTTGGGTTGTTGGGGTTTGGTTTTTTTTTAATTCTGTCACCAAGTTGCCAAAATGTCTCTGGTTATTTGTGTCTCCAAAGTTAAAAGAATCAACATGTAAATATTTGGAATTGCTTGTCCCAGAATTGTCCTGCCTGGACATGAGGGATGTTGGCAGCTTGCAGGCTCTTCTCCAGGAGAAAAGCTTTTATAGAGAAATATTCATTAATTTTAAATAGGAAAATAATTTCCTATGCTTCCATAGGGATATAAATTCCATCTATCCACCCAGGGAGATCTAAATTACATATATCCAACTAGACAGGGATATAAATCTCATCTATCCACCCAGGGACATATAAATGCCATCTATCCACCCCAAGGGGGATATGAATCCCATGTATCCACCTAGAGGGGGGTGCGAGTCCCAAATGTCCACCTCGAGGGGCTCAGAGTTTAGTAATCGGACTATTTCCCAGCTGTGTGAACTTACTTCCCCTCCCGCTGCACCCTCTGCGTTTGCAGCGTTGCCCTCATGCAAATCAACCAAAAATAACACAAATTCCCAAAAACTGCTGCACCCCAGGCCGAGTGAAACCCTGCTCGACCCTGAACACCCACTCCTGACACCGGGCGTGTGACCCCCGCGGGAGCAGGGGGACCTGCAAGCCCGCCCCCCGCAGGGTCCTGCCGGCACGGGACCGGGAGGGACCACCCTCCCCTCGAAAACCGGCGTCTGGAGCGGCGCGAACCGTCGCGGGACCCCCGGGAGCAGGGGTGCGGATCAGCGGGCACAGAACGACCCTCGCAGCGGCCGCGACCCTCGGAACCTCCCGGAAGCCCCCGAAGCCCCCCCGGGGCCACTCCCGGCCCCGGCCCCCGGGCCCGCCCCGCCCCACGTGCTCCGGGCGCGTGCTCCGCCCCGCGTGGCTCCCGCCGGCACCCGCGCGCCAAGATAAACCCCGCCCCCCTGCCCGGACTGGCAGCGCGCTCAGCCATTGGCACGGCGTCTCCAGCGCCAGTGATTGCGCAGTAGGGGGAAAAGTCCCGCCCCGGGGCGTGGCGTGGCGGGGGGGGCGCCATGCGCCGTGTCATGGAGGCGCAGTGTGCGGGCGGCCATTGACGGTGCCGGAGCTGCGGCGGAGCGGCGCGGCCGGGGCGGCCCCGGCGACCCCCGACCCACTCCCGGCGCGCTCCCAGCAGCCGCCGCAGCCGCAGCGACCCTCGCGGCCGCTCCCAGCCACCCTCCCTCGCCAGTGCGGAACCGCGGGAGGGGGGGCGATGGAGATGAAGAAGCGCATCAACCTGGAGTTGCGGAACCGTGCCCCCGAGAAGGTGAGGGGCGGCGGGACCGGCGGGGCGCGCTCCCCCCGCCCCGCGGGGCCATCGCCGCCGCCTC
>WBMZ01003391.1:0-50133 GCA_013400975.1 Atrichornis clamosus | reverse complement strand
TCTTTTTCTTTTCTTTTTCTTTCGTTTTATGTCAAAGAAGGTACAGAAGGCAGTCCCAGAGCAATACACAACTCTCAGGAAACCCCTACAGAGATGAGACATAAAGGTTGGAAACTCCAAGAGCCAAATTCCAGCTCACGGTGGCAACCCACAGCTGAAAAGAGCAGCGTAGTCCCTCATCCAAAAAAAAAAACCCCAAGAAGAAGAACTTAGCCATAAAAGCGAAATTTGGAGAGGAACTATAAGGAAGGGAGCTCCCTTGATTGCCATCCTCAGGCAAAGGCATGGCCTTGGATCCCGGCTCTCAAGCGGCCTCTCCGTTGTCCCATTGGGCCTCTTCACTCTTCCCATCCGACTTTAATCCCTGCAGGGGTTTAAACCTTTGTAAGCAGAAGAAACGCGTTGTGTGTGAGCACTCCTGGCTGCCAGGAGGTGCTCCCGAGCGAGCTCCGGCGAGCTGGGACCCGCGCTGGGCCCGGTGGTGAAGGCAGGAGGTGGCTCCGGCTGCCAAGGCCCCGGCGGAGCAGCTTTTCCAGCGGCAAATCCAAGGCGGTGCTGATAAGGCAGGTTTTGCCTGCTGACCTGGCAGGAGCTTCCCTGGCACAAGGATTTGCTCACCCGTAGAAACCCTGGAGGGAGGGGGCTGCCAGCACAGCAGCTCCTGCTCTGCCAGGTCCTGCGGAGCTTCCTCCGGGAATGCCAGCTTGTTATATTAAATATATTATATTTAATTGTAATAAATATGAATATTTAGGAATTAGAATCCCAGAATGGTTTGGGTTTCAAGGGACCTTAAAAGATATCTCATTTCATCCCTGCCATGGGCAGGGACACCTCCCACTATCCCAGGCTGCTCCAAGCCCCGTCCAACCTGGCCTTGGGCACTTCCAGGGATCCAGGGGCAGCCACAGCTTCTCTGGGCACCCTGTGCCAGGGCCTGCCCACCCTCACAGGGAACAATTCCTTCCCAATATCCCATCTCCCCCTGCCCTCTGGCAGTGGGAATCCATGCCCCTTGTTCTGTCCTTCCAGGCCCTTTTCCACAGTCCCTCTCCAGCTCTCCTGTATAGGAATATATATTTTATGTTATGAGTGGATATATACGAATGTATAAGAATGTATTTTATATTTAAATGAATATAGCAGTAATAAAAATCTTAATGGATATAATGATTGATAAATAGAGACAGAGAGGCAGAGACATAGAATAATAAATTCATTTCTATTGGAAAATTCATCTAAGATCACCTACAGATCAGAATAAAAGAATTTAAAAAAATGAAAAGGAAGAAAATGAGTGAAAGTATAAAAACTAAAAAAGAAAGGACAAAATTATCCAGAATAATTATGCAAAATTCCTGGGGGATGGCACAGCCTTTCCCATCCCTACAGCTCCTAGGAGCAGGTAAAGACAGAAATTGGGTTTGAGATTATCTGACATCCACGATTTTGTTCTCAGTGTTTATTCCAGGGCTTCAAAGCTCATGGTGGCACCAAAACAGGGGTCTCCAGCCTCCAGATATTGTGCATGCAGATGTTTCCAGCTCCTCCTTTCTCCTCCAGCCCTTGCGTCTGCTCTGATAAGATGGGGACGGGTTTTTGGAGGCCACGGAGGTGGAATCACGGAATACTCTGAGCTGGAAGGGACCCACAAGGATCATGGAGTCCAACTCCTGGCTCTGACAGGACAGACCCAGGAATCCCACCATCTGGGGGCATCCCAGCATCTGTTGTGGGGGTTCCGTGCACCCCTTTGCTTCCTGGGATGAGGTGAAACACGAGGGATGATGGATCCTGGTCCCACCTTGGATGCTCAAAGCAAGCCATGTGCTCCAGCAGTGATGCCCCTTGCATTGCCCAGGAGCTTTCCCAGGACAACCACTGTTTTCCCTAGACTTCCCTCTAGTTAATTATTCAATCAGTAATTCCACCTCTTCATTCTTTTGCCCAGAAAGCTCTGCACATCCATCAGGAGGAAAATGCCAGGCTTTCCCCACGTGGGGGTGCCATGTGGATGCGAATCACTCCGGTCCTACAGCCACGGGAAGGAGAAGGTCACACCTCAGCAACTGAGACTGCTCACCGCTTTTTGTCATAGGAAAGAAAATACATGGATTGGGAAGGATGGAATTCATAAAGCATGCAGCAAGCAAGAAGTTCTGCAGATGGCAATAAGGTTCTCAGGGCATGATGCATTTTCCCCCATCCGTAGAATTTCTTGCTTTTTGCATGTTTTAACATTCCCCAGCAGAATTAAAAATCCCTCTTTTGAGCTTGTTGCAAATTGAGGAAAGCTTGAAGGAGCTCTTGGGGAGCCCAGGGGATGGAATCAGCCTCCTCCAGGCCAAACTGGGGTGGAAGGACCTGTCCTGCAGCCGGGATGGCCGCGAGGGCATGGAGGTCCAGCCGAGCTGGAAGAGAGCCTGTGCAGCCCTGCCACGTCCTGCTTGGGCCTGTTCTACTACATTTTGGTGAAGGCTGGTACACCCAAACAGCTTTGTTCCCCTTGCTCTGCTGTCCTGGCCTCTCCCCATTCCTCACTTCTAATGTTTACCATACCTGGAGGGGTGAGACTGGGATTAACTTCCATGAGAACACGTTGAAAGTGTAAATATCTCTGAGCAGGGACGCTTGGCAGGTTTATGGGGTTGGGTTTCCTCCAAGAATTGGCAGCTTTCCTGCTCTTTTTCTGGTTGAGACGTGAACGTGAGGCACCTGGACATCTGGAGCAGGACTGGGTGTCTGCCCTTTGTCCTACCCCAGCGTGGCTGTGTTTCCAAGGCTGTCCAGGTTCTTCTTGGTGCTTCCAAGGGGATGTGACCTCTCTGCTGGTGTAAATCAGGTGAGTCCTGCTGCAGCCTCCTCCTTACACCGGGGTTATCGCCCATCCTGGGAGCACAGGAGGGGAGGTGAAGAGAGGGGCTGAGGGTGGGAGTGAATTTGTGGGGCTGCCATGGTTTGGTGTAGGAAGGGAACCCACAAAACCCTGTGGGGTCACATCAAACACTCACTGGTTGTTTTTTTGATGTGGAGCTTTGCTGCACCAGCAGCACCACAGGGGTAGAAGACAAGAAGTCTCTGATACTACTGGAGTGGGCTAAACATGAGAAGAGTCTCCAATAGCCATCCAACAACGCTCCTGAGGTTTGGGAGGATTTCGACAGCAGGCTGTTCTGCTTCTGTGGTTCTGTGATAGAATGGTTTGGGTTGGAAGGGACCTGAAAACCCATCCAGTCCAACCCTCTGTCGTGGGCCGGGACACCTCCCACTAGCCCAGGGTGCTCCAAGCCCCGTCCAACCTGGCCTTGGACATTTCCAGGGATGGGGCAGCCACAGCTGCTCTGGGCACCCTGTGCCAGGGCCTCCCCACCCTCATTGTACAAAACTTCTACCTCATATCTAAACTAAATTTCTCCTCTTTTAGTTTAAAACCCTCACCCCTTGTACTACCACAACAGGCCCTGCTAAAAGTTTGTCTCCATCTTTCTTATAGTCCCCATTTAAGAACTGAAAGGCTTTATGAGAACTTCCCCACATCTGGGGGGGGGTTTCCCACACCCTCCTTGGGAGTACAAGCCGTTATCAGACTGACAAATCCTACTGTAAGTTGGCTCTGGCCTCATGGGACCTGATCCCACAGCAGCGTTTTCCCCGCTTTCCTGGGCACAGTCTCAGTGTCTCCAGGTCACTGCTGCCACCCCTGGCTTCTGCAGGAGCACGTCAGGATGGGGCTGTCCCATGTGCATTCCTGCTATAAATTCCCTGCTCGTTTGTGTGTCACCCTCACCGCTGCTCTCCCCCATTTCTTGTTAATGTGTAACCTGAAACTTGCTGGGGCACATTGCTGTGGTCCCAGCATTGTCTGTTCCCGACCAGGTCCATCCCTGCCTGCTCCAACCAGGGGTATTTTTATCTGCAGGTGGAGGGTATCCTGTGAAGGGCAGCGGATGGGGAGGGCTGAGCGCGCTGGAAGAGTATCCTGGATCCTTCCCTTTTGTATATAGGCTCCTATGAGGTCTCCTCAGGGTCTTCTCTTCAGCCTGGAGAAGGGAAGGTTCCAGGGAGAGCTGAGAGCCCCTTCCAGTGCCTAAAGGGGCTCCAGGAGAGCTGGAGAGGGACTGGGGACAAGGGATGGAGGGGCAGGACACAGGGAATGGCTTCCCACTGCCAGAGGGCAGGGTTAGATGGGATATTGGGAAGGAATTCTTGGCTGTGAGGGTGGTCAGGCCCTGGCACAGGTTGTCCATCCCTCATCTCTCGAAGTGTTCAAAAAATGTGTAGGTGTGGCACTTGGGAATGTGGTTTAGGGGTGAAAATGGTGGTGCTGGGCTAATGGTTGGACTTGGTGGTCTTAGAGGTTCTACCCAACCTTAGCAACTTTATGGTTCTGAGGTCCCTTCCAACACAAACCATTCTGTGATTCTATGATCCCTCCAGGATCATTCCTTCTTGGACGGAGAGTGAGTAACCACTTGAAGGGAGATTCTACAGAAGTGTGTCTGAGAGCAGTTTTGGGGACCAGCAGTCACACAGGGCTCAGGGTCATGGTGTGGCTGGCAGAGGATATGGGAAGCCCTTCTCCTGCTCATTTGATGGCTGCTGAGGGAAAGGGCCTGTTGGATTGCTTTCTGCATCCATGGTGGATGTTCAGGAAGGACATGGCACCTCCAGCACTGGTGTTCAGAGCAGATGGCTGTTGGTTAGGAGTGCTGTGGGAAGAGCTGGTTGACCCACGGAGCAGAAGGACAATGGAGATGCCGGCACTTGGCTGCATCCTCCTCTTATCAGAGCACTGCTCTCCCCAGGGATTTGGCTGCACAGGGCCTGTATCAGCCCACAGCTGCCTGGGCTGGACAGGGATGGCTCCTTTCCAGCATTCCCCACTTGGCCACATCCCACTGCAGCCCTGGTTATCAACACCAGCCACCCCAGCACCCTGGCATCGAGTTTCTCCGGGTGCTTTCGCATGCAGACACCTCCATTCACCCTGACCAGCCTTGATATCTCTGGTTCACCTCTCTTCCTACAGCCCAGGAAGTGGGGAAGAGCAGTGTCCCTCCTGGAGAAAAGCCCCTTCCAACCCCAAACACTTCCAGCTGCGAAGCCCAGGAGGACGGCTGTTGTTCAGCCAAGGGGATTTGCAAACATTGGGATCTGGGTGCAACCTCAAATCGTGGAATCACAAAATGGTTTGGGTTGGAAGGGACTTTAAAATCATTCCGTTCCATCCCTCCTACCATGGGCAACGACACCTTCCACTATCCCAGGTTTCTCCCACCTGACTTTGAACACTTCCAGGGATGGGGCAGCCACAGCTTCTCTGGGTAACCTGTGCCAGGGCCTCACCACTCTCCTTGTAAAGAATAAAGGCAAAAATCCTGCTTTTCCCAGCGTCTTTTCCAAACAAGAGATGTCTGTCAAGTCTTCTCCTGATATTGGTGCCACAAGCCCAATTCCACTTTCTCTTTCACTTCAAGCTTTTTTTTTTTCCAGCCACCAGTGAAGTGGTGGTTGGACCCTGTACATTCCATATACATTTTTCTACTGCTTCTGACCACACCACTTCCACCGTGTAACTCAGCAACTTTCACATCCCTTCCTATCCATCCCTTCCCCTCTCATTTCTGATGTTCCTGTCTGATTCTTTTCCTTTATTTCAGTCTTCCCCATGAAGTGGGTGAGGCCCCAGCACCAAATATTCCATCCCGTGGCACACAAATGAAGCCATGCTGAGGATTTTCTTGCTTGTTGGGCGAGGTTGTAGGAGGCAAGAGCATCCTTACAGGGAAGGATCCCATCGCTGTCAGTTCCTCCAAGGAAAAGCCTGTCCCTGGATGCCAGTAAAGACAAATAAACAGAGATGAAGCTCCTAAGAAATGTCCTTTGTGGTTGCTGACTGGACCTGGATGAGGAGGAAGCACCTGGATGCAGACAGGAGGCAGGTGGGCAGCCTTGGAGGTGCCCAGCCATGGAGATCTTGGACTCACCCATCCTCTGCCAAGGCTAGGAAGGAAGTGAAACTGGGCACGGAGCTGGAAGTGTGACGTGAGCCAACTTCAGCACTTTTTTCCCCATTCTGTGCGCTGGCCTGGCACGTTCCTTCCAGAGGGTGGGCGTGGGAGAGATGGGGGCTTGGAGCTGGATCTTCACACACAAAGGGGAACCAGAACTTCCTGTCTGAAGGAGAAGTGGTGGGAGCAATGTGCTGATGTGTCTCTGGCTGATTTAATTCCTATGAAACTCCCTCTCCCAGAGATGATGCTCTGATGTGAAGCATCCTGGTCGCTGAAGAAAAGTGACCACAGAGCACCATCCTGAAAGCAAAAGTGGTTTATTCCTGCTGCAAATGAGCAAAGGCACAGAGATCAACCCCATTCCTGCCAGTTTTCTCTGCTGCTGCTTGTTTTTGCCAGTGAAATGATGTCATTTGGAGGGTGAGGCCTTGAGACATGTGGAGAGGTGAAAACCCCAAAATGTGGAAGAAAATAAACCAAAGAGCCCCAGAGACTTTTATTCTCCTGGAGCAGAGAAAAGACATTATGGCTGTAATTACCAATCAAAGCATTTTACCAATAAGCAATCCCTTAATTTAATATCCAAATGTAAAAATAGAAATCTATTGAGTGGTTTGAGTCTTCTATGAGCTTGAATTGCTGCTTATGAGCTTGAATTGCTATGAGCTTTGAATTGCCTGAGCCCCAGAAAGCAGCAATAAACCCTGCTCAAATACTGATTCAGTGCTGATTTCTCACTGGTGCAAAAGGCAGAACAGCCTCACGGTGCTCTCCCAAAGACGAGTTTGTTCAGCCTTAGTAGATTATCAGCAACTGCCTGCCAGCACTAAA
The DNA here is from genome assembly GCA_013400975.1 of Atrichornis clamosus. Lineage (NCBI taxonomy): Eukaryota > Metazoa > Chordata > Aves > Passeriformes > Menuridae > Atrichornis > Atrichornis clamosus. Next base: position 43,288 of record WBMZ01003391.1, on the reverse strand, counting down.
CTGGGGCTCTTGGGCACCTGGTTTAGTGGTGAACATGAAGGGTCAGGGTTAATGGTTGGATTCATAATCCTAGAGGGCTTTTCCAACCTTAATGATTCTGTGATTCTAAATAAACCTGGGCTCAGGTGAGCTGGCAGCTGGGTTTACATCACCTGCATAAAACCATCCCCTCTCCACTGGGAAGACCTGTGACTTCCCAGAGCAAATTGCTTTTGCTGCTTCGAGGGCATTGCTCCTGCCTTGGGAAAGGTTCTTCTTCCCCAGGAACAGCTGATAGGGAACAGTGGCAAACACAACAGCCACGCCAGGGAGTGAGTGTTCATCTCTGAGTCACAGGGGAAATGAAATGAGAATTTGTGCCAGCTTTTAACTCCATGAAATTCTTAATCCGTTCCTTTGACCATCCACAAATGCTGATCTTAAATCTGGGAAGTCCCAGCACTTAGAGGCATAAACGTGAGCTTAGTTAAGCCTTATACTGACCCTTCAGCATACAGAGAGAAGATTCTCGTCTGGGAATGTGTGGCTTAAAAAAGCTCAGGAGCCAGGCTGGGAGAGCGGAGGTGTTCAATTTAGATAGGAAAAGGACCTGGGGAGACCTGAGAGGCCCTTCCAGAGACTAAAGGGGCTCCAAGAGAGCTGGAGAGGGGCTTTGGACGAGGATCTGGAAGGACTGGACAAGGGGGAATGGCTTCCCACTGCCAGAGGGCAGGGTTAGATGGGATATTGGGAAGGAATTGTTCCCTGTGAGGGTGGGGAGGCCCTGGCACAGGGTGCCCAGAGAAGCTGTGGCTGCGCCTGGATCCCTGGAAGTGTCCAAGGCCAGGTTGGACGGGGCTTGGAGCACCCTGGGATCGTGGGAGGTGTCCCTGCCCATGGCAGGGGTTGGAATGAGAGGAGCTTTATGGTCCCTTGAAACCCAAACCATTCCATGATTCAATGATCTGGCCAGCATTTGCATGAGAACAAATGTGCCATACAGCCCAAAATCTCCCAGGTGTGCCCATGGCATGGATGCATCTAAAGCATGGAATACAAGGGTTTTCCATCCCTGCTGCTGCTGCTGCCTTGGCAGGCACATTTTACTGCCCGTGTTTGCTTTTCTACGTGCCCAGACTGCCCAAAATGCCACGCAGGGCTGGCTGTGCTGCAGAGAACCTGTGACTCACCTGCTGTGCCACGCTCGGATGCTGCTCGTGGCACATCCCAGCTCCGGCTGGAATGCAGCAGGGAACCCTCCAGGGTGGGAACGCCCTGAGCGGCCCCATGCCATTAATGCCCCCGGCTCCTGGCTCCAGGATGGCATCTGGGATACACATCAGTGGTTGTAGGACACGACAGCTCCATGATTGCACAAGCTGAGATGAACTTTGTCGGCACAGAGCACCCTCCGTGCCCTGGGTGAGATGGATTCCCCAGCCAAGGTCAGGAAGGAAACACCCAGGAATGAAGGTTGCCCTTGCCAGGATGTGGGAGCATTTTTTTGTCTTCTGAGCATCCCTTTTCCAGTTACAAATGGCATTTCACAGGGATAGGCAGTCCCTTGGACCAGCCTGCTTCTGATCTTGCTAAGACCTAAACGCAGCCCTTTGCCTCACCCATGTTTTTGTCAGCCCTCTGTGGCCTCCCCTCATCCCACTCCTCCCAAAGGTCCACTCACTCCTTCCTGGCATCCTAGGAACACCAGGTGACACGGGGACCCCAAATAAGGGTGTCACTGGGTGGCACAGGGACATGGCCATACAGATGCTGCCATGTCTTGAGGTGATTGATGCCCCTAAGGGCTGGATTGGAGCTGGAAGGCCCTTGTGTGCTTATAGGGATGGTCAAATCCAGGGAAATCAGGACAGGGCAACCCCAAAAGTCATATGGGTGTGAGGGGCAGTGGCCAACCCCTTCCCAAGTAATGCACCCATGTGGGATCTCCATAAAATGCTGAGTAAGGAAGAAATTCTTTACTGTGAGGGTGACCAAGCACTGGAACAGGCTGCCCGGAGAGGTCCCAGAGTCTCCTGCCCTGGGGATCTTCAAAATCCATCGGGACACAATCCTGAGTAACTTTGGAGACTCTTACTGAGCTGGGGAGGTTGGATTAGGTGACCTCCAGTGGTCCCTTCCAACCCCAACCATTCTGTGATTCCATGAAAAGCAGGGACAGGGAGCATCACCTCAGCCCAAGCCCAACCCTCACCCCAGGCCTAACTCTCACGCCAGCCCTGGGGAGGGACTCTGGGGGAATCCGTGCTCCCCAAAGCCTTGGCAGTGTCAGAGAAGAGCTGTTCCCAACTAAGGAGCATCTGCCGGCTTTTCCATGGGCACTGAGCTGAAGCAGCAGGACAAGGGGTCACCTCAACTGAAAGGGCGATTGGGGGGTGCCTGGGATGGGTGCGGGCAGGGAGTGCCCAATGCCTCAGGGGGAGTGAGGTAGGAGATGTTTCCAGGCTGATGGCGTGGGGCTCAGAGCCACCCTCCTGTGGAGAGGGCCCCTTGGATAAGGAGCTGGCCCCTTGGATAGGGATTTGGCAGCAGTGAGGCATCCCCAAGTGCCAGACAGTGCAGAGCTGACCCCACAAGACCTCACACGCACGCACACGGAGCATAAAACTCCTCTTAAATCCAAGCAGAAACACCCAGTGACTTTTCCTTTCTCTTGCCTGTGGATGAAATGCCATGAACTCTTTGGGAAGGGAATCAGACAGCTGTGAGGAGAAGGAATGCAAAGAGTTAACCCAATGTCTGGCTGCGGGCTGTTGATCCCGTGGACGCAATATCCCACGGCAGCTGCACTTTGGAGACCCTCTCATGCACACTCCGGGGAGTCCTGGAGGGCCCGGACAGCCTCAAGAGCTCTTTTGACAACCTCCATCACTCTTGTAACCACCTGCACGATGGAATGAGTTTGGGAGCAGCACCAGATTGGGGAGAGTGGTTGACTTGCAGGACGCAGGGCTGCCAGAGGAGCTGAAGAGATCCCACTGGGAATTAGGAAAATCTCCATCCCTGGAGGCAGTCAAGCCTGTCCTTGACAAAACCTGACCTCGCTGAAGGTCAGGCTTGGAGCAGAGAACCCAGATAACCCCTCCAAGGTGACTTCTGTAGCCAACGGGCTCTTCTTATTTGACATATCCCTCAGGGATCCTTTGGCAACCTGCACCCACCTCCATGAGGGAAACCTCTTCCACCTGCTCCAGGGTGCTCACATACCTTGGGATCTCACTGGCTGGAGCGGGACAGGGAGATGCAGTGACCAGCAGCTCCATCCTCCCCATAGAGCAACTCCTGGGGCTCCCAGGGGAATTAATGGCAGTGCTCAGACTGGACCACAACCTTGATCCTGCTGCTGTCTCCCATTTCTTATGGTCTTCAAAAGTTGGAAGAAATCCCCAGAGCTGAAATGGAGACAGCAAAATGTGGTAATGTGCAAAATATTTCCCTGGCTGTCATAAACAATGGGAAAACTGTGTGTAATTGTAATTAGGTAACACAATTAAATCATTCTGCTTCATCCCACTGCTTTTGGTTTAGGCTCTTGAGGAGGTGGGGAGGTGGAATATTTGCTCCATTCCTTTAACAGATGGGGAAACTGAGGCATGGGCTTTCCCTGGTGGTGAGGATCCAGTGTGGCCAGCGAGCACACGAGGACGTGTGACAGGACACAGGACACTGCTGGCAGCCCCAGCCCCAAGTCCCAGAGCAAAGCCACCCTTCTCCTGAGCAATGCCCCCAGCCCTGGGGCTGCTCTCCATCCATTGGGGAGCTCATGGATGTCTTGGAGAGGTCAGGGTTTGGTCAGAGCTTGTGCCCCAGTTGCTGGGGAGGCTGGTCCCACACTCCTGCCCTTTGGCCCCTGTCCCACTGGGGTTTAGGGTTTCTTATTGAGAGCTGAATTTCGGGGCAGAGGGCACCCATCAGTTTGGCAATAGACCTCTCACATGCCCCAAAACCATGTCGGTGTGAGGTGATCATGTCCCAGCTCCTGATGGCCCATGGAAGGTCACAGAATGGCTTGGCCTGGAGACGACTTTAAAGGTCACCTAATTCTACCCCCTGCCATGGGCAGGGACACCTTCCACTATCTCAGTTTGCTCCAAGCCCCATCCAACCCGGCCTAGAACACTTCCAGGGGTGGGGCAGCCACAGCTTCAAGGTGAGCACAAATGCCTCACGCTGGTGTCCATGGGGACGTGCAGAAGTAGCCCTGGACTCCAGGACTCTGCCGAGCTGGTCAGCGCCAGCAATGAGCCTTGCCCACTTTTCCCAATGCTCCAAGCTGTTGCCATCACTCCATGGGCATGGTGGGGCAGGAAGCATGGAGCCAGAGTGCTGTGGAGGTTCACCACTGTGCCTGGGATTCCCCAGCCCACCCTGCTGGCCCCGGGGGACACGGGAAGAAGCAGAGCATTGTATCCCAAAATAGCTGCCTCCTTACAAAGGAAAGGTCGGTGGAGTGCCAATCTGTAGAGGGTTTCCTCCTGCCACAGGAAGATGAGTGACTCACTCCTCTGTAAACTGGAGGCAATCCCTCTGCCTGGTGATTATCTATCCAGAGAGAAATCTCCATCGCTTCCCTGGCAAACAGCTGCTCCTGGAATTATCTGTGCCTGGGCTTTTCTTATCAGATGATCTATTTATTCTGAACATCACAGAGCCCTGAGAGTTCTGTCTGTGGCTCCAAGCACATCCCCAAGGCTTTGCCACAGACACCCCATGACTGACTCATTGCAAGGGAGAACTTGGACAGTCCCCACGCCTGGAATCACCAGGAAACACCTGTAAGCACTTAGCTAAGGGAAGGGTCTTCCTCGTGGTGTTTCCTAACCAGGAAGAGGTAGATCCCCGTAGGGAAGAATAATAGAATGGTTTGGGTTGGAAGGGACCTTAAAAAACCTCTCATTCCATCCCCTGCCATGGGCAGGGACACCTTCCACTATCCCAGTTTGCTCCAAGACCTGTCCAACCTGGCCTTGGACACTTCCAGGGATCCAGGGGCAGCCACAGCCTCTCTGGGCAGCCTGTTCCAGAGGCAGTGTTAAATGGAAGGATCATCCTGGGAAGAGGCAGTGGGGTGTCCCCATGGATGCCTCTGACACAAGACATGATGCCTTTCTAACACAGACCAGCCCAAGCACTGGTTACTGGGTTTTGTGATTGCAGCGTGGAATTCAGGTGGAAGCTAAAAAAAATGGGTCTGACTTTCTGCTGGCCTCAGTAAAACTCCCCTTGACTCACCCACAGAGACCCAGGGCTCAGGGCAGTGGAGCCACAAGACAAGAGACAAGGTGATGGTGCTGCTCCATCCCTGATGTGTTTGGGATCCTTGGATCAGAGTATGACAAGACAAGTCAGGTTGGAATGGACCTCAGGAGGTCTCCAGTCCAACCTCCCGGTCATGGCAGGGGCAGCTCTGGGGGCAGACCAAGTTGTGCAGGACTTTTTTCAGTTGGGTCTTGAAAAGCTCCCAGGACAGAGGTTGCACGAGGTGGAACAGTTTTCCCTTATATTCAACCTGGAGTATCAGTGGTGTCCATGTCAGCACTGCTGCCAGGATAATCAAGACTCCCTCAAAGAGGTCTCCTCACTACAGGAAGAGAATGAAGGCAGCAGTTCCAGGGAGCACCACCATCACCTCTCCTGGGAAAACCCCACTGGCACTAGGAGTAGCCCTGGGAGACACAGGGACGGAACCCTTCTGTTGTCCTTAGCTCCTTTGTGCACATTTGGATGCCACAGGTTTGGTCCATCCAGCTGGAAAAATGATGCTGTTATAAAGGTTTGTGTCTCTTTGCAGAGGACACACTGCAGGTCCCACTGTCCTTCCTTCCCATCTTCTTTGTCACAGACTATCCACCGTCTCTTTCCCTGGGGACAGTGGAATTTCTGTTCCCCTTCCCCCTCTCCTTGCCTACACATCCTCTGCTCCTTAGGCACAACTTCTCCTTTCATTTCGAGATGGCCTAACTGATACCCACTCCATTAGGCACTCAATTACTCTCCTCTTGTATTTCACTTGGAAACCCGTTCCTGTCATTCCAGGACTTGTTTGGACAAAAACCAAGCACGGGACCAACTGTAAGAGCTGGTCAAACAAACACGATTGCCTCCAAAGCTTGTGTTGCAAACCTGGACTTTCCAGGACTGCTTGGCTGAGGGCTAGGAGCAGATTCACAAGGAATTAACCATTTGACCAGGAGGAACTGGCTTCTGTTTATCTGAGAACTGTCCATAGCTCCATCCCAGCTCACCGAGGAGGTTGAGCCTGGCGCTGGTGATGAGCCCGCTCCCAGCCAGGGGAACCCCAGCACTGGGAATGCACACCCAGCATCCCGAGGCTTTGGCTCCATGTCAGTCCCATCAGCGATCCCGAGCCAAGGAGCCGGCCTGGGAGACTCCAGATTAATCTCTGGAACGTGACCTTTAAATGCTGGGAGTGGTGGGAGAGATATTTTAGCTGTGATGGCAAAGGTCCAAAGAAGAAACACTAGCCAGGCCTTAGATAACAATATCGGCCTCCTGACAAGGAGTCCAGCTGGGAATGAGCCTCGGGGCTCGTCTCCCTCCTGGGGATGGGAGAAATCCATGTGGACCCCACTTTCCATCTTCCCTCTCAGCTCCAGCCAGGAAAACAGGAGCTGGTCACAGAACTCTGCACTCCTGAGGGTGGGCTTTATGAGCCCAGTTTGGGTTTGATTGGGGTTTTAAACAAGAAAATATGGCAAAATGCAATTTAAAAAAAATCATGATGATGGAGGGGTTTTTAAATGGAGAACTTGAATTGCATCCATCCTCTGCAGGGAGGTTTTCCTGCCTTGAGCAGTGGTGGAGTCCCCATCCCTGTAGGGATTTAAAAGCCCTATGGATGTGGCACTTGGGGACATGGGTCAGTGGTGGCCTTGGCAGTGCTGGGGGAACAGCTGGTCCTGATGGTCTTAAAGGTCTTTTCCAACCTCAACGGTTCCATTATTTTTATTGAGAGTTGAAGAAAACTTAATGTTGGTTTGCTTCCAACAGGGTTTGTGTCCATGGGGAAGCTGCTGAAGGATAACTTGAGTGTAGCAGGATGCCACCAATTTTCTTCCAAAGGGCAGGAAGCAGGATGGGTCACTGAGCAGGATTCCTGGGACACTGGGAAGGTGGTGCCCTCCTCATCCTCACCCACCCTCAAATCATCATGTGTTCCGTTTGGGGTCTAAAGGGAGACTTGGTGTGATTCTTTCACCCATTTGAAATGAATTCAAAATAAAATTAATTAGAAGTTAATTCAGATGGACATCTCCAAGGGGGCTCCATGCATGGCTGGACTCACTGGTGCTGAGCAAACCTCTTGTTTTCTGGGCCAAGCTGGATAAGGATCATCCCCCGTTATGTGGCATCCACAGGGAGCAGTGGCTCTCTGGGATCCAGTGCCATACCCTGGGGCGTCTCAGCAGGAATCTCCCTGAGGACACAAAGGTTGTTTTGGAGCAGAAGGGGAAGGAAGTGATTTCAAAAGTCCCATAGTGAAAACAAGTCATTTTTTTTGAAACAAAGAGATTCCAGGGTGGGACCCTGCACTGGTCCCCATGGTCTCACTGCTGGGAGTTGAATAATGGCCCACAAAACTACTGGAAAATGGCTTTTCCCCCAGCACTGACGGGAACTTGATCCTGAGTCCCTCTGTGGCTCTTGTCTGCTGGGGCTTTCCTGAGGAATAGGTAAAAAATGGGAGACATGGGATGCTATGGGGACCCTGCCACTCCATCCCTTGAACCAACCTTCAGCTGGAGGAGCCAGAGCTAAATCCATCGTGGTGCCAGGCTGAGCAGCTGGTGGGGCAGTCAAGCAGTGACCCCACAAAATTTGGGGGGCGATTGGACCCCACAATCCAGCTGCCCATGCCCCTTGTATCCCACCACGCTGCTGCCAGGGGTCCAGGCATGGTTGGGCCCACTCCTGCACAGCTCTTCAGCAGCTCTGCAAATAGAGAACTGAGGAGAAATGAGCCCTTTTTAGGAGACCTTCTGCCCCAGCACTATTTTAAGCTTGGACCACTATGTGGATGGGTCACTGCTGCTGGGTTTAGGAAGACTTGGTTTGAGGACATGTCTTTGCCTGCATTCTTGAACACCAGGATCAGTGCAAAACCTCTCCCAGCAGCACGTTCTCTCCTCCAGGACACCTCTTCCAGCAGCTCCTGTTGTTGTTGTTGTAAGTCATTCAAAGCCTCTTGAATAAGACCTTGAATGGGTTTGGGTTTTTTTAAAAATCTCTGTCTTATTTACTATTTTCTAGTCAGTCCCAGAGGAAGTGGAAGTGTCATGAAATTTGGAAGAAAACTCAACATCTCTGCTCCTAAGAAAGCCAACAGTGGGGTCAGCAGCAGCAGAGCTGACCCTGTCAGAGGTGACCCCACAGGGTTTTGTGGCTTTTTTGTGACCCCCCTCCCTCCCTCCACGGGCTGCAGGGCAGAACCATATCTGGGGACCCTCAGCACACATAGCCCAAGCCCATGGGTTAATTTTAACACACCTGCCCTGGTGTGATGTGTTTATTTATTTATGGTCTTTATAGAAGCAACATTTTTGGCCACAACAGGATGCTTGTATTTTGGGGCCCAGCAGCCAGTTCCTGCTGCCTGGGAGGTTGTGGCAGCACCCGTATCCCTCTCTGAAAGCATCATCCTGAGGGAGGGGGATGCACCTGGAGTCTAAAAACTCCTCCAAAAACCCTGGGTTATGTAGGAGCTTGGAGGAAAAGCGAGTGGCACCTCCATCACCCACCCGATTGGAAAAGATCCATGGAGGGGGAGGGCTGGGACTTCACATGTTCTCAGCAGGGAGGAAACGAAAGCTGGGCTAAAAAAAAAAAATCCCCAACCGCTGGTGGAGAATAGAAAATACATACCCAGATGGCCAAAGCCACAGAGCAAAGCCCTCTCTGCACTGAAGCAATGTGCTCAAGTCTCACTGCTTGCAGCTGCTTGCTCCGGAGAGCACCACGAGCATCAGGTCTCCCCCAAGTGCTCCAGACAGCAAAGGTCCCCTGTGCCCTGTCTGCACTCCCTTGTCAGTTCTTGCTGAAGGGAGTAGTCAGAAAAGGGTGGAAAGTGTCCGTCTGTGCTCAGCACCCACCCACCACCACCTCCTGCGTGCTGCAGCCTCGGAGGTGGCAGGAGGAAATTCCTACAGAGCACACGCAGATGAGGGATGGACAGAGGGACTGGTACAGGACAAGAGGAAGTGGCCTCAAGTTACACCAGGAGAGGTTTAAGTTGGATGTTTGGAAAAGTTTCTTCATGGAAAGGGTGGCCAGGCATTGGGACAGGCTGCCCAGGGAAGGTAGTGGAATCACAGTCCCTGGAACTCTTCAAAAAATGTGTGGATGTGGCACCTGGGGACGTGGTTTAGCAGTGGACGTGGCAGTGCGGGGTTACCAGTTGGACTGAGTGATCTTAGAGGGCTTTTCCAACCTTATTAATTCTGTGCTTTCCCAGCCCCAGCTCCCACCTCCAGGCAATCAACCCTACTTTGGAGCTCTGTTGGCTGCTGGGAAGGTGCTCCCATGTCTCTCTCCAGCCCCACCTGACCTCATCTCCTGCTCAGCCCATTGGCACCACGAACAGAGGCTTTATTCTCCAGCTGGATTGGCCTTTGCTGCCCCTTAAAAGTTGCTGATGGTCCTGAATAAGAGCATCCTGGAGGGCGAATTCAGCCACCCTGTGAAGCTGCAAAATCACATCTGCTCCCAGGGGATGTCCCTCCTGCCTGCCCAGTCACACAGGGCAGGTTTCTATCTCCCAGGTAGGTGGCTGAACACCTTACCAGCCAAGAGACCACGAGAAGTACCAAATACCCATATCCAGGAGGGAGCAGGGCATCAGTTGGCACTGGCACAGATTTTGGTGGGCGTTCACCCCTCCTCTCCCACCAGCCGACGTGAGGCAGGGCTGCAGGCTCAGCCCAGCACACCCAAACTCTCCTCCTTGCTTCCCCTAAGGCTTGAAAAATACAAACACAAAAGCCAGAAAGAGATTTGCTAAATCCCAGCTTGTCTCAAGCGCTCTGCTGGTGTCTCCCTGCAGGTCTGAGCTGCACCCATGGGTGCAGCGCTGGGCTCTGCTCTGGCCACCCCGACCTTCCCGCTCCGCCCATTCCTGTATCACATTCCTGCCTGCTCGTCAACATGGAAATGTTTTGAAAGCGTCTTAGAAACCTGCATTGCTGCCAACACAGTTGAAAAATAAAGCTGTGAAGGGAAACGTGGGGCTGCTTTCCAGGGCCCAGGCTCGGCTGGGTATTGCTTCTGTCTTCTGTGCTGCAGCTGCACAAATCATTTGCTTTTCAACAGGATTTGAAACATCTGCCTCTTCCTTTGGCTTGTTTGAGCTGCTTTGGAGCTGGGAATGGAGACTTGGGGCGAGGGAAGCTCTTGTTTTGGGTCCCCTGGGTAGTGGGTGACCCATGAAGGACAGAAATGAGTAAGGTGGGTTAGGCTTGACACCCTCTTTCCAGCTCTCTCACGCCCAAATGGGTCGAGAAAAGAGAGAAAAAGAAAAAGAAGGGAAAGGAAATGTTTTTCCTTGCAGTGGGCAGTGAGGCTGGGAAGCTCCTGCTTGCTGGAAGCTGCTGGGGCTTCAACCAGGCTTGAAAAAGGTCTGATGGGAAGCAGACTCTCCAGGGGATCACTTCTCTGCTCCAAACAAGCTTTTAGGAAAGCATCTCCTCTTGCCTGCTGAAGCATCCAGCAACAAGCCTCCGACCAAGCCTCTCAGCTGGCTGTGGCCACAATTAATCACCCCTGGAGATGAGGAAGGCGCCTGTCTCTTGCTTTTCAGTTGTTTGGCTTTATCTCGTGGTGGAAGAGCTGTGGATGTTCAGACCTCGGAGCACCAGGCTGGAGGAGACGGTACCAGGCAAGGGCTGCTGAGCAGCAGTGATCACCCCATGGGTCACAGCTCATGCAAGGACAGCAACAGCTCCCTGGATATCATCCACATCTCCATCCATCAGCTCTGGACATCACCTCTCCTTTGGAAGGAGCCAGGGTGAAGGATTTGGAGGACAAAACCAAGGTGCTGTGGTCGGGTGAACCCAACATTTGCCCCAAAAGTGTTTCCCAATCCAAGAGAGATGGGCTGAACTCGGCACCCAGGGCACTGCTGGGCATCTTCACCAGTCTGAGCCTCACTCAACAGCTCTGCCAAGGCATCTCCCTCCCTCTGTGCAAGCAACAAGGCTGTCCTTCCTCCCTTATCAGCCCCAAATAGCTGTGATGTGATGTATTGTTTTCCCTCCTCAAACAAATTACATCAGAAGAAGGAAACAGGAATATTTTTTTCACTCTTTTCTGGCATGGAGGTCCGTGAGCAAGATCTCTGCAGCACTGCTTCCGTGCCAGGCATTCATATCCTCTTAATGCCTCCTTAGCCAGCTGCTGCTTTCTGCTGTTGAATAACAGATGCCATTGGTGTCCTTCCTCTCCTCCATCAGGGGCTTCATTGTCCCCTCCAGCCACATCCAGGAGGCCCAAGGAGCCCCCACATGAAATCAGATCCAGCTGGAGAAGGAGGATCTGGCTTTCATCCAGGGACAGGGATGGGGAATACACGGGGGAGCGCAGGGGCTCGCTCCGTGCTCGCGGCGGTGGGAAACAACCGGGCCACCTGCACACGAATCACTGGGGCTTGTTCTGCAGCCTCATCCTGTCCAGGAGCCCCCCAGCACCCCCAAACTGGAAGGTTTTCCCCCAGGTGAATGAGCCCCACTGGGGAGGCAGGGTTGAGCCTGGCCACTGCTTCCCTTGGGCAGCAGCCACCTGCGGGATAGGGCAGGGTAGTGGTGGCCTTCCATAGCTTCCTGCAGCTTCCTGGGAGGCCGTGTTGTGCCAGGCCTCAGTGGGGACAGGCTCCAGAGCATCTCCGTAGGATGATATGAGGGACATAACCCCCCAGCCACACCCACAGATCCCAAACTCAGTGTATTTCCTAGAAATTCAGGGCAGGCTACAAAGGTGGGGGTTACGGTCCCTCCATAGCTTCCTGGAGGTTCTTGGGGGGCCGTGTCATGACAGGGCTGGATGGAGGCAGATCCCAGAGCATCTCCATAGGATTTTGTGGGGACACGGGAGACACAACCACTAAACTAACACCCACAGCACCCAAATTCAACTTATTTCCTAGAGATGTAGGATCCTTGCAGGACTCCTCTTCCACAGGACGGTCCAGTTTGCCCTTATGTTTCCATGGCTGTTTTGCATTCCAGCAGAGGGATTTTGACAGGTCTGCTGCTCTCTGCAGGAGCTCGACCCCCATTTGTGGCTGAACCCAGCTCCCAGCTCTTCAAAGGAGAACACAAAGCAAGGAGAAAACCTTGAGCAAACCTTCTGCCGTGTCCTTCTGGCTCCAGCAATGATGAAAAGTCCAGACATCCTACTCCTAGCATCAGACCCAGTCCTCTTACCAGTAGGAGGTGAGTCTGGTCCCAGTCCCAGCTCCAATCCCATCCATGGCCCCATTCCCGTGGGAGGGAGGTGGGAAGGGTCCTGTCCTAGTCCTAACTCCAGCCCCATCCCCGATCCTATTCTGGGGGGAGAAGTTGGGGAGTGATCATCTGTCTTTGGTGTCAGTCCCAATTCTGATGCCATACCTGGAGGATGGGGGACTCCCGTCCTAGCCCTTACCCCGGTCCCATTCCTGGGCGAGAGAGGGGGGAGCGGTGGATGTCCGGTCCCGGTCCCAGCCCCGATCCCATCCATACTCCCATCGCCGGGGCAGGGAGCGGGGAGGGTCCTGCTCTAGCCCTAATCCCGATCCCATCCACAGTCCCATCCCGGAGGGGGCAAGGGAGGGGGCGGTCGGACTCCTGCCCCGATCCCAGCGCTGATCCCAGCCCTGGCTGGGGTGTCCGGTCCCGGCGCTAGCCCTGATCCCACAAACGTCCCCATCCCGGGAGGAGAACGCCGGTGTGGCGGGGAGGGGGGAGGCGGTCCCATCCCCGGGCGGGGCGGCACTGGCCCCGGTCCTGCCCTGTTCCCAACCCCGTCCCCAGCCCCGGGAGGGCGGCACGGCCCCACGCCCGCCCCGTCCCGGCGCCCGGCTCACACGCGGCGGCGGCACCGGCGGCGGGTCGGGGCGAGGACCGAAGGGGGGCATGGCGCGGCCTCCGCCGCCCTCCTGAGCGGGGCCATCGGCACCGGAACCCCGGCACCGACCCCCGGCACCGACCCCCGGCACGGAGCCCCCGGCTCGGCATCGCCCGGTGAGCGCGGTCGCAGCGGCCGGGGGGACCACGGGGGGACCACGGTGGGAGCGGGGCTGGATGTGGCGGTGCGACAGGGAGGGACGGAGGAGCGAGATGCGTGCTTGGGGAGGGAGTGGGTACACGGTTGCGGGGGGACACGCAGACACACGGGTGGGACACACGGGTGGGACACAGACACACACACACGGGTGGGACACACACCCCCCCGTGCACTCACACACGGACACGCACATGCACATACACATCGGGGTGGCACTTGTTGCTGCGTGGTGACATGGGTGACACAGGCTCCCTCTGCACCCAAAGCAGGGAGTGGGGCACTGCACGGGCAGAGTTGAACCCTGACTCTTCTGTTTGCCGGGGAGCAGCTCACACCCCACACTGTGCCTGTACTGCCCCTAAAATTGCCCCAGAGTGCCCCAAAGAAGGGCTGTTGGGAGCAGTGAGCCACTGCCATGGGCTGGTGCTGGCACAAACCAGACACTTGGGGAAGCCTCCTGCTCCCTTTGCTCCTCTTTGCCTGAATTATGTGATTTTTTTATGCATTAGTTCACAATAATACCTTTGCCACTCGGTTTCTGCCTTCCTTGGGGAATTCACTGGCAGTTTATCCGGGATTTCCTGTACACACCTCTGGTTAAAACATGGAGCTGACTCCCTGCTTTGCTCCGCGTGTTTTTCCACCTCTTTGCATTCTGGGCTCCCTGTGTAATTCCTTTGAGAGTGTTTTAATTTACACTGCAGTGGGTGAGACTCTGATTTCAAACCCTTTGACTCCTTTCAGCAGCTCCTAACTCCCAAAACACCCTTGTCCTCGGAGCTGAGCACTGGCAGACATCAGTGCAGGAACAACTTTAAGGGCGAAACATCTTATTTCTCTTTCTGTTCCAGTTTTTTTATCGGTTTATTGCAAAACCCATCTGGCAACCCACTGCCTTCCTATGCACGAGGTGAGGAGCAACAGACCTGGCTCTTGGAGGGCCACCAACATTTGGGGGATGGTGCTGCTAGGTCGTGGTTGCTGCTGCTAAAATTGGGCCGTTTTGTTACTGCGAAATTCCTCTTATTTACCCGCAAGCAAAGGGTGGCTGATGGGTTAAGGGCAAAGTGCAAAGGGAGAGACCCCAAAAGGTGCTGAGCCCTGAAGCGTGGCCACATCCTGGGGCTTAGTGGGTTACAAAACCCCCAGGAGTATTTTTGACTGCCATGGCACTGAGTGACTTTATCCTGTCTCTGCCCAGTGCGATTTTTATCTCGGGTTATTGACATGACGCCAAAACCATGAATAGTTCTCTGGCAGCGGAGCGTGCTGCCGGCCACGCCGTGCTCCCTCCTTAATGCTCAGCAGCCCCCAGTAAAGCCTCAGCAGCCCATGAAGCAAAGACCCTGTTGCTTTCACGGGATGCTCCCTGTGGAGCAGAAAATTATCCCCCAAAGTCCACCCCGCGTGGGGTTTTCTGGTGGTGCCATGGCCGAGCCTGATAATTGCATTATCCGTGGCCTCGGGTGCTGGCTGTCTCCCACAGGGCCTTTGGTTTTACCAGGGTGGTTGTGCTGCTGGTGGGTGACTCCCTCAGTTTGGGCAGGAGGCTGCTAGGTCTCCATGGAAATGTCATTTCTCCCAGATATGGGGCTTGCAGGGTTATCAAAAACTGGTGATGGGCCAGAAACTGGTCCACACTCTTCTCCCAGTGCAGCTGTTGCTTCCTCCAGTGAGCACCAGAAAGTTGTGGAGAGCAAAACCTAAATCAAACTCCTGGTCTAAAGACCACCTTTCTATCTCCAGGAAGCCTGAAGGATGCAAGCACTCTGTTTTCCCCATGGAATGAGTAAAATTCAAAGTTTGGGAGCTCAAATAGGATCCACCCCCAATCCCACAGGATGTTGCAGGGGAAAAACACGCAGGGAGCACCACCTTTGCTGAAGCAGGAAGGGAACTGTTGATGAAGGGATTAAATATTGGCCAGGGGTGATGTTTGCTTCCAGAAGGATCCATGCCCAGAGACCTGCCATGCTGGGAATTAAATCAGGTTCAACTGAATGAAGGTGGCCTTAATTACCGTTGTCACTGATGGTTTTAATGCTTTGATCTAATTCGCTTTAAAGCCACATATTTGGTTAATCCAGATTGATCTCCCATGGTGTGGACCAAGGCAGGAGGTTTTGGTTCCCCCTGGGAAGTGAAGGCTGGAAGGGGGATTGATTCAGGGAGGAATTTGGGGAGTTTCTTGGGGGAAACCAGAAATTCCCACAAAAAGTAATTTGTCTCAAAGCAAAACATTTTATTTGCCCTACAAACAAAGTCATAAAGTTATTTTACACTTGTTATATTGTCTATCCAAACTCCCTCTCCTGTTTTTAGCTTGGGTCAAGTTACTGCAAAACCCTCTAGGAAACCAAAACACCCCCAGAAAAATGTTTTTCATGTAGAAAACAAATTCAACTCTGCTGTTTCTCAGCCTGGGGACAGAAGGGGAAACTGAGGCACGTGGCTGCTTCAGTGGAGCGGCTCCATTTCTGGAGTGGAGCTGCCCTCCAAAGGAGCTTTTTTGTAGGGAGAGAAACACAGATTCTTTGTTTTGGTTTAAAGGAGGGGTTCTGGCTATTTTGGAGATGGAGGAAGGGGTAGATTAGACCAATCAGGGATAAAAGAGGGATGTTGCCTGACAGGGAGATGGATAAAGCCCTTTAAGCTGCTTGGGTGTCCTGGAAATGGATCTTGGAGGTACCTTGCCTTGGGATCTCTGGAGAGAAGTGCTGGGAAGCGCTGGGATGGTGGAGCTGGGACAGCTGGGGATGTCCTCAGCCAGCCCGGAGGAGGAAGGCTCTGAAGGTCGCCACGGCAGAAAGGAGCCGAAGGGAAAGGGCAGCTGAAAGCCAGGCGGGTTGGGCAGGCTCAGATTTCAGCCTGAGCCTGTGTCAGGGCCCCCGAGCAGACGGGCTCGGGAGCATCCGAACGCGCCGCGCGTTTGCTTTTGGTCGTGGAGGGCTCCAACCACAGTCTCAGAGCAGAGAAAAACTGGATGCCAGGCCATTTGCTTCCCAGTGTCTCGAGTAGTTCCTGATCCAGAGCGAGGATTCTGATGAGTCTCCTAAATGCCTGTGAATTAGGGCAGGGAAACACCCACGTTCTCCTTGTGTCCGTTGGAAGGGAGTCGGTGGAGAAGGTGCCGTACGTGGATCGTGGTTTCCACCTCTGGCATAAAACAATGGGAGAACGAAGGGCTGCGACTGCGAGGTCCTGCCAGTAAATTAATCCACGTTAATTATTTGGGAAGGTCACTTAAACCTCATCAATCCTCTGTGAAAACTTTTTCATCATAGCTGTGATTTGGTTGTGCTTTGTTGTTTTCGGTGGCTTTGGTGCTGCTGGCAAATTCCTGACAAAACACCGCTCGGATGGCACTGGGAATGCTGAAGGATGGGACAGAAACCAGGAGTCAAGCCCTTTACTTGGCAATTCAGTGCCCAAGCTGTGATCTGCCTGTGGAGTGCTGCCCATCCCTCGGCTGCCCACGACCTTCTCTGATGACAGACCCTCCTTTCCCATATTGGCTGATCTAAATATCCATGGCAGATACTGTTACGGGAGTATTTTGGGATGCTGACAGCACATGCACATGCCTGTGGGGACATATATTTGAGGGCACCGATCTGCCCAGGCTCTCTCATCACCAGGCTCCTCTCCCGTGCTGCCTTCATCCACTACCACCAATGGTACCTGTTTTCTGGGAAAAAACTCCCACATCCCATGGGATAAACAGGTCCAAGGCCACTCTGCAAAGATAGAGATGGCACAGCTGTTGCAACGTGGTTCATCCAGACCCACCACGTGGTTCAGCATGGAGGAAACTGTATGTGGGTGGCTGGAGGGCACCTCAAAAGCTGTGCCTGGTCACCTGCATCCAACGCCAGAGAAAAAACCTCCCACTATGACCTGGGAAAGGGCCTGGGAAAGGGAGGTGAAATGAGGAAGCAGATGCAGGTGGTTCTCACCAAAGCATCGTGGTTTGTTTGCTTTTGGCAATCACAGAAGTGTTTATCCTGCTTGGCATCCTCAGGGGTGGCTGCTGCGTTGCCCTCCCCTCGTCCCCGCCGGGGGCTCAGCGTGTCACAGGGAGAGCTGGCGCTCGTGCCATCCGTGGGCACTGCAAAGGGCAGTGCCAGCTGCCAGCTCCTGGGCCTGCACGTGCCTTGGCTGCCCTCGGCCTCTCCAGCCACTCCCTGCGGATGCAGCGGGACCGGAGTGAGGGGGTGGACTGCAGCCACGGGCCCAGCAGACACAGCAGGTTTTGTCCGAGCGATTCTGGGCAAAACGAGGGTGAAAAAGGAGAAAGAAAGGCTTTTGCATTCCCAGAAGGAAAAGGAGGGAGAGCACGACAGCAAGGACAAGGCACCATTCAGACCAACAGCAGGACCCTGTTTGCTCCTTGTCCTGAGGATGGAGATGAGCAACTTGGCACATCCCTGGGGCAGCCAGAGGAGATTCCCCAGCTCGGCTTACAGATGGGTTTCACACACTGTTGGGTTTTCTCGCTGGGGTCTCGGGAGCCTGTGGGGAGATGGGCTGGAATTTGGGGTGATCTCGCCCCCATCAGTGCTGGGCTGTCTGCAGGGGATAGAGGGAATGCAGATGGAGAAATCCCACGCCAGGCTGAATCCTCTGGAACTCTGTAACCCTTCCCTGTGCCTTTTAGGGCATCTTGTGTGGCTGCTCTCGGTCACGGTGGCCTGTCTGACCCGTTTCATCAGCTGCCAGCTCTGTGGGCAACCTCTCTCTGGTTGGCCACAGATCTGCAAAGCTCAGAGGGAAGGAAGAAATTGCGGAGAAGAGCAGCTGGAAAATGTTTTCCCATCTGCCCAAGCTCTGTTAACCCTTTCCATCTACAGCAACAGTCCCGCAGCTGAGGACCTGAGGGAAGCAGGATGGGACCAAAGCTGAACTGGGCGCAGGAAAAGCAAAACCCCAAGTCCAGGGCAGAGCAGGATGGGTGCTGGCTCCTCATGTTCATCACAGAGTCGTTCCCAAAGTTATATTTGGGTTTTTGCAGATGTTGCAGATTTATCGGGGGTGAGCGTGGTGTGGTTTCCACCCCTCCTTGGGAAGTGTGAGCCTCAGCCAGAACTGCTTGTTCTGTGCTGGGAAAAGCAGCGAGATGTGGAAACATCATCAGGGGTCATGTCAGTGCAACATCTGGACAGGTTGTATGATCCAGTCCCTGGAGCAAGAACTGGAGTTATCCCCTGGTGATGGGCTGGAAGCATCACTTCACCCCTTCTCCAGCAGCGATGAGTTGTCGAGGTGCTTTTTAATACCAACGTGCTTTGTTGAAAGATCATCCAGGCTGGCAGCTTCCAGGAGTCTGTCATCGCCTCCTTCCCTGCAGGATCTGAGTTGGAGGTAGGGGCAGGATAGCTCTGGACCAAAACAGTGCTTGTTTTGCAAGAAAAGGTATGGCTGCGCTGTCCCTCAGCATGGTGGCACCAGGTCAGAGCTGAGCCCTTTACCTGAGAAGGCTGGGATTGCTCTTTTCCACCCAAAATCATGGTGAGATTTGGGTCAGGGTACATCCCACATGCTCATTCCAAGGGTGCCTTCGCTCAAACCTTTTCTCCTGCCGTAGCTCCCAGTCCCTGAGCTCCTGCTCTGGATTCATGTCCCTGTTCACCCCCTGTTCCGCAGGCTTCCCGTAACAGCAGGGAGATCAGACCGGCTTCTCTTACGGGAAGGGAGGAAATGCATTTTAATTTGATTCCTGACCCATGGATCACTCGGCGATCGTGTGTCAGCTGGGCCAGGGCACAAAAGGGCCCTTGTGCCTCCTCACAGACAGCACCAGGCTCTGTGTGTCTGCAGAGACCTTGTCGAGTCCATTTTCCTCGTCTCAGCTGATCAGTCCCATGCAGAAACCAGCTTTGCACAAGCAGTTCTCAAGGCCAGGGAGCAGGACTGTGAGCTGGCCACCATCAGCCCAACACTAAACCGTTAAAAACCCATCATCATCATCGTCATCATCATCATCATCAACAGCCAGCCCAGGCAGAGCCCCTGTGGTGGAGGACACGCTCTTTTTGGCAAGGTTTGATTACAGGTGAGGTGAGCTTTGCTCTACTGGAAGGAGCTGAGGACCTCTGAAATACAGGCCAGTCACAATAATTGCTCACTGAAGTGCACAATTCCACTTCCCAGCCCTTTCTGCCTGGAATTTAGCAGGACCCAATTTCCATGGAGCTCAGCTGAGTCACTTCTCGTGGCTGGTTAAACACAGAATCTTTCCTGTTCTGTAATGCAGGAGACAGAATTTCTGTGTGAACCTGATGGGAAGGGTGGTTTGGGACATTGAACGGGGCTGCAGGAGATCTGAGTTGGACTCGCAGGTGTGGCCTGGGGTTTGCTGGTGACTTTAGAGCAGCTTAGTTCCTCCTCTGTGCTCCAGATGCAAAATGAGGTTAAATAAACTCCCTGACCAGAATTCCTCCAAGCCAGGGACTACCTTGGCTGTGTCAGCACCCAGCACGGCGAGGCCGTGGTGTCTGAGGTAGGTGATGTGCTGGCAGGAGGCACACGCTGCGCTCTCGAGCCGTTGTCACCTGCGCTGAGGTGGCACTGCCTGCCGTGCTGGCTCTGGGACACGACCAGCCCAGACTGTGGCTCCTTTCCAAGGAGAAGGGAAGTGCACAGTACAGACCAATAATGACAGCGTGGACCTCCCGGCGTGTCACAGCATTGTGGCACCAGGGTTTCCTCACCTCACCCTCCACATCCAGGGACTCCTTACTCCACGTCCTTACAGCCCCTTTGCTTTCCCCCCCAGGGTGATGGCGAACCTGACGACTCCTCCAGCCTGGACCAGAGTCATCAACAGCTCCTTGGACCCGGATGGCACAGATGACAGCCCCTACAAGTGCATATTTGATGAGGACTTCAAATATGTCCTGCTGCCCGTCTCCTATGGCATCGTGTGTGTGGTGGGGCTCTTTCTCAACCTGCTGGCCCTCTACGCCTTCATCTTCAGGATAAAGACCTGGAACGCCTCCACCACCTACATGTTCAACCTGGCCATATCCGACACGCTCTACGTGGTCTCCCTGCCCCTCCTGGTGTATTATTATGCCATGGGAGACAACTGGCCCTTCAGCGTGGGCCTGTGTAAGATTGTCCGCTTCTTGTTTTACACCAACCTCTACTGCAGCATCCTCTTCCTGCTCTGCATCAGCATCCATCGATTCCTGGGCATCTGCTTCCCGCTGAAGTCGCTGCAGTGGGGCCACGTGCGCTACGCCCGGAGGGTGTCGGTGGTGGTGTGGCTGGTGACCGTGGTGTGCCAGTCACCTGTGCTCTTCTTCGTCACCACCAGCGTGAAGGGCGACACCATCACCTGCCACGACACCTCCAGCAAGGACCTCTTCGGCCAGTTTGTCATTTACAGCTCGGTGATGCTGGTGCTGCTCTTCTGCATCCCTTTCCTCATCATCATCGTCTGCTACTGCCTGATGGCCCGGAGGCTGCTGCAGCCCACACGGGGCATTTCCCGCCTGTCCCGCTCCAAGAAGAAGTCGGTGAAGATGATAATCATCGTCTTGGTGGTCTTCATCGTTTGTTTCCTTCCTTTCCATGTCACCCGTACCTTGTACTACTCCTTCCGGAGCTGGGACCTGAGCTGTCAGACCCTCAATGCCATCAATTTAGCCTATAAGGTGACTCGTCCCCTCGCCAGCACCAACAGCTGCTTGGATCCCATCTTGTATTTCTTAGCAGGGCAACGATTTATGAAGTTTGCGGGCAACAAAATGCCCGGGAAGCCTCAAAACGAGATGGCACTGGGCATCGTGCCCAACAGTCACCTGGGGACCAGCAGCGACACGGACACGCTCTCCAAGGATCTGAAATCCTAGCTCTGCTCCGGCAGTGGAAGGGTCTATCCCAGGGGTGGAGGGAGGTCAGGATGCTCTGAGGCCCGAGGCTTTGGGTGTTTGTGGTGCCTGGGCTTGCACCCACTCCAGCATGGTCCGTGTTAAATGCACTCCTCTGCTTGTTTTGCTGTGTTTTTTTCAGGAAGATGCAGCTGTGGTTGCACACACAAACCCCAATCCCTGTCTCCGCATCCCAGCCTGCACCTCTGCTCAACGCTGGGGCTGGGTGACCAAATCTGCTAAAAGGAAAAATCACACCCTGAGTGCCTTGGATCATTTTCTCAAGCAAAAACGCTGTGTGTAAAAGGTCCCTCTAAAGAATTCCGTCTCCACATTGGCTGGCACAGGGGTAGCCGGAGTTTCTCTTGCCTTGGCAAGCGAGGAGGGAGTTTGGGTGGATGAGGAGAGTCAGCTGCAGTTCTGCTGAACAGCTTGATGAAAATGTCAAGGGCAAATATCGCCCACAGCAGGAAAGGGTCTCCCACAGCTTTGCATCCCTGAAGAAAAGCTCTCCCAGCTTCAAGCTGGCAGAGCTGGGAGGGGATTCCTAGCTCCTCTCCAAGGGCTGGCTTCCCATTAACAAGGGTGCTGGTGGGCATTCCATCCCACTGGAGTATACTGGCAGCATCCCACTGGAGTTTACTGGTACCATCAAGCAGATCCCCTGTAGGTTTCTCCAGCGGGATCAACATCTTCCAAAAAACCCATTAGGGCTTCCCAACAGCAGCAGTCACCCTTTAAAAGCTTTTAGGAACCTATAGCTTCCAGCTGCTGACTTTAATCATCATCTCCAGCTCATTAAAATTTAAGGTGAGCTCTTCCTGTCTGGTTTTTAACCCCCTTACTGGTGACTCGTGTTTCCAGCCCAGAAGCAGAGACCAGTGTTCATCCCCTTGGCTGAGCGCTGCCACATCCCCATTGCTGCTCAGAGGTGACAAAATTTGGCAGCACTAAACCCTGGGTTGAGGAGCCGTACGTGATGCTAAGCTTGACCCCAGTTCTGTCTGGATTTGGAGAAAATATCCACGAAACACTTCACCAGAAGGTCATCTTGGTCTTTCTCTGTGTAATTGTTGGGTTAGAGAGCCGAGAGCCCAGGTCCGTGATTTCCTTGCCATAAGGATGCTGATTCCTCCCCCCAAAAATGAAAATTGCTTGGACTGCAGCACTGGACAACTCATATTTTGTAAAAGCTCTATTTTAGGACTAAGCAAACACATCTGAGGTTGGCTTAGACCAAGACCTCAGACCACTCCGTAGTTTCTCCTATCCTTCCTTCTTGTGAAGTGGTTTGGTGGAGACGAAGACACGTCGTGATGTCACCGATTGTGTTCAGTCAGGGGTGACTGGGACCATGCTGGGTTCACTGGGAGGTTCCTGTGGTCCCACCCCCCATGGGAGGGTCCTGTCCCCAACAGTATCACAACCACAGGAGACAAAGGGGGGCACTGTTGGCAGAGCCAAACAGGACATTTGTAGGGTGGTTCATCCCATCCTTGAGTGTGTTTAGGATAGGATTGGGTTAAGACAGGACTGGTGCCATGGCAGCACCTTTTTTCCTTTGTTCTTGTGAAGGGAGCTTGGCTCTGTGGTGAGGGTCATGGCACAGTCACCGGGGCGAGACAAATAACTGGGAGAGACGAATTCACCCGAGCACTGAACTGGGACAAACTTTACTCCAGGCCAGGCCTTGCCTGGTCTCCCTCCCTTGCCAAAAAGCAGCACAAACATAGAGTTACGTGCTCTGAATAATTCAACAAAAACATGCCCAAGGTTCACTCCTGAGGTCCTGCTTGAAGATCCCACCTTCCTCTGAGCTGGCATCAGCCAGCTCTGAGCCACTACCCCTTGGGCAGCACTGCCAGTGCTGTCAGGGGTGTCCCTCTGTGCTCCTGATCCCCAGGTGATCCCACTGGCCAGATGCAGAGTGGTTGGAGAGGTACCAGCTGGAAATCTACACCTAGACTTTTTTTTTTCTTTTTTGTAAAAGCACTAACTTATACTAGGAAAAAAAAAAAGTGAGTTTTATGACAGTGACTGTACATTTTTATTTTTGTAACATGCAAACACCTCAGATTTCTGTTAGTAAATGAGTTTATTTCTACTACGAGCACTTCTCTGCCGCCTCCTCTGATATGCACAAAGAAGAGGGGATGGATACTGGGGGTAGAAACTGGGTTGTTGAATGTCATGGACATATTTTAGGCTCCAGGTACAGCTGTCCACTCAGGTGCTCCACAGTAGATACTTCCAGCATCTGAATTACTGTAGGGGTCCAGGGAGAAGGTGGCAGACCAGGAGAAGGTCTCATGCTTGCACACAACCTCTGATTTACTTTTTCAAGGTCTGGCAAAGATTCAGGCAGGGCAGAAAATGCCCCAGAAGAGTCCACTGCTCCTGGATTCCATCTGCCAAGCAAAACCTCCTCTGTGAATCTTGATCTCCACCTAATTCAATTCTTTCAGTCTCCCCTCTTGAATTCAATGCTCTCAGAGGGCTGATGCCACCAGTTGTGGCAAAACCCAGGTGCAGAGACAGCTCAGTGGTCATGGCAGGGTTTCACAGGGACCAAAACCCCTTGGAGCATGACAAGTTCAATAGCCAACCTTTTTGGCTGTGTCTCCATGGATTTGGAAGCTTCTCCTAGGCTGCTCCGGTTGAAGACCAGAAGAAATTGTTATATTAAGTAATTAACTAACAAATCTCAAAATAATTAGTCTCCCATCCCATACACATTGTTTTTCTGATTCTCCCAGCCACTCACAAAGCCACCAAACCAAGATGTTTCACTCCACATTCAAAACCTCTTGTTCTCAGAGGTTCCTCACCTCCCCTGCAGACACCAGGAGAAGTTTTTCTGAGCCTAACCACAGTCCCCATGAAAAAATATATTTGGTTTCAATTTATTTTTAATTTGGCTTGCCATTTATCTTGGTCCTCAGCCTGGCTTTTGCTGGGTCTCTCTTCCAGTGAAACAAGGCTCAGGACACACTCAGCTCATGGATGTGTTTATCCCAAACTGTGGTCAGGTCACCTTGCAGTCTGCTAAGCAATAATCTGAGCAGCTCAAAGAGGAGCTTCCAAGGGATATGGATGATCTCTGTAAATAAAATTTTATGGAAACCCACTGCGCTGTGCATCCCTGGAAGTGTTCAAGGCCAGGTTGGACAGGGCTTGGAGCAACCTGGTCTGGTGGAAAGTGTCCCTGTCCATGGCAGGGAGGTTGGAATGAGATGATCTTTAAGGTCCCTTCCAACCCAAACCCTCTGTGATTCCATGACTGATTCTATGAATTCCTTCACTTTCATCCTGAAGCTGATTTCAAATCAGTTCTCACTTGATGTTCCAGCAATGTCTTTAAGGCACAGCCATGGAAACGCCTCACCCTAGTGTGGAACAGAAGCCCTTCATGGTCCCCTGCACCAGGGGAGAAAGCTTTGCTTTGCTTTCTCTTTTCAAGAACTTACTAACACTTAGAGCTGCTAAAACACCAAGTTTCAAAAGCATAAAGACAAAGAAATGGCTGTAAGCCCCAGAATTGCTAAATTAGATATCCCAGGATGCACCCTCTGAAAACTCCCTCTTGATTTTCAGCCCAGGTTTTGGAGTCTCTCTCTGGGGTCACATGTGAATAGGTTTCGCTCCTGTGATTTCCAGCATCAGTCCCAAATCTTCCCTTGAATGACTCTGCACAGCTCATACCAGCACTGACCCCTGTGAGTCACTGAAACCCAAGAATGAGAATTAAGCAAGAAAAACAACCACTGATGGGGAGCACAGAGGTTGTGCAGAGGAACAAGCAGGAAAAAGCCACCCAACCGCGCCAAGTGGTTGCAAACCACTTTTTCTAAATATCCCTTAGCACAGGGAGCAGGAAGCGAAAGTTAAGAGCACTGATGGTTTCCTGCCAAGGAAACAAACCTGCCACATGGGCTGGAGGGATGCTAGACCTTCCCAGCATCCAAGTGGAGAGTTTTCCTTCCTGATCATTCCTTCTAGGAAGTAGGCCCTTAATCGGACAGAGGCAGGCAACAGGCCTATGTTGTAAACACTTGTTGCATCCACTTCTTTTTCAAGTCCTGGCTCCATTTCAGTTCTGGTTTTCCTCCTTGGGGCTTGATTTTCCAAGGGACAAATCTGTCTGTCCCTCCAAGGAATTTATGGTATGACTGGCCAGTTTGATACAGGGACAAAGTCTCTGCGCTCTTGGGCTTCTACGAGTTTCACGGAAAATTGTGGCACAAAGGAGAATGAGCCAAAGGAATTGTCACCCTACAGCTCAAACTTTGTATTAGACACCAGAGAAACCTGCCCTACTTCCCCCATGCCAGAGCCTGTTGTGGCTTGGGGAAGTGTCCCTCACCCCATCAGTGATGAGTGAGGGAAGGTGACAGGCCCGGAGCCATCCAGGAGACCAAAGTTGTGTTCAAACAGAGGGGAGGAGATTCCCAAATCCCACAGGCTAATATTACTGCAGAACCTCCCCCAAATGGATGGGCCAAGGCAGCAGTTTCCTAGGAAGAAACCAGATCAGCGGGTGTTTGAAATAACACGCCAATCACCGAGCCTTGTGAGGAGTTTATTTGAAGACTTTCACAGGTTCAGTACCAATATTTACAGACTCGAACAAATAAACGCCCAGGAAAGCCTGAAAGTTTAAAATTTCTTTTTTTTTCTTTTTTTTTAAAGTATTTCTCCTCAAATACCTGCAGTTTTAAGCCCTGGCTAAGCACCAACATCCTGGTGTGTGTCTTGGGGAGCAGCTGGGCTGTCACACTGAGTGCACATGTGTGAGCACATATGCACATGTTTATAAGCACACTGATGCCCACAATCCCACTTTTCCATGCTCCAGGAGAAGGGTTGGAACCCTCATGCCAATGCCATGCCTGTTGCCTGACCTCCCAAGGGCAGAGGAAAGCATTCAGAACATCCAAAAAACCCCCAAACCCTCCTAGTTGATACAAGAACATCAACTCCACAAACCTCCCAGCGAGCTGAAAGCTTCCTGGCTGTGGCTCATCACTCATGGGATGAGCTGCAAGGTCCCAGCTTGGTTCTGAAAGCTGAAGCAGCATCCCCAAAATCCCATCTTGACTGGGTGGGTTTTGCAGCCCCATTTGATGCTGCTGGTGGTAGAGTGGGAGATTCTCCCACTGGATCCTTCTCCTCTGCTTTTGCCACTCACTGTGGAAAGGCACCATGTCACAACTCCATTCCCAGCCCCCCTCAAGTCCTGGGGGAGCCTCAAGATGCCCTCAAACTATCAAGCTCCCACCTTTGAAGTTGGAAAGAAAGGAGTGGGGGGAGTTTCAACAGAGATCTTGGCTGGTGGGGTGACCAGTGGGAGACCTTGGAAGACGGTGGAAGATGCATGGAAGATGCTGGTCCCAGTGGTGCAAACCCCATCCTGCACTGATCTTTAATTGAGAAACAGTTTAGCTGAATAGGCTGAACCTGCTGCAGCAGAGTCCTCTGCTGGTGCCAAAGGGATGTGCCAGTGGTGGGGTCTGTGTCCCCAGGCTGGAATTGTGGCACTCACAGCCACTCAAGGCAGGGTTCTGCTTTTCATCCATGGGACTTTCCAGGGAATGGGGAAGTTTTCTACTTGCTTTGAAGTTTCTCCTGTGTGGTTTCACCTCCTGTGATCTGTGATTTTAATGAGAGGGAAAGAGCCTGGTCACCACCAGCTCATCATCCAGGCACCCGCCTGCCACTCCAGTTCCATCCCTTCCCGAGGAAAGGCTTGATACTTGTTTAATATCCTGCCATCAGCTAGGGCAACAGGGCTGGAAACTGGCTGGACACCATTAGGAAAGGAGCCCAGGAGTATGGATGGAGGTAGAGGCCACTTGGCACCCACGTTGGGAAGGCCCTTGGTACGTGCTCTTCATGATGGGATTTCCCACCATCACTGCGTTTGGAAACAGGTTTGTTTTGGAAGAATGTCCCTGATCAGTCATTCATCTGGGCTCTGAAACTCTCTGCACACCTCCTTTGCTGAGAAGCAGGAGGATGGGATGTCTTTCTCAAGACCTTCTCCAGGTAAGTGGCTCCACCACCCCAGCTGGATGTGATTCTTCCCCTGCTCCTGCTTCGTGACTTGAGTGCTTTTTTCAGCCTGGCAGCAGGACAAGATGCCACATGGGCACCAGCACAACCTGTTTGCACACAGGGTGCAGGTTCAACGCCCCTTGTGGCCTGTGGAACGAGTCCATCTAGTCCCAAATGAGCCCAAGCACCTTGGGATGGGATTGCAGAGCAGGTTGGGAACTCCTGTGGGGAACTCTGGTGTGATCCTGTCACTGCACAACCTGCAGGGCTGAGCAGAAAGGCTGCAAGAACAGGGAGGTGCTCAGGGGATCCACACCCTTCTGGTCCTCCTTGGGCAAAGGAGTGCATGACCTCAGCCTTCAGGAGAAAGGGACTCATTGCTGTGGCTTTCAGGGAGCAGTGGGACACCCCAGGGCCTGCCACATGTCCTTGTCAGGATGATGATCACAAGGAGAAGGTGCATTTCCTATGGTCCAGGTCCTCAGGGGTTTGTAGCCCACCTGAGCAGGTCTCCAGGCATCAGGGGAGGGCACAGGAGACCAGCTGTGTCTCTGGCAGCCCTTATGGGGAACAAGGAGTCCTGCTCTGGCAGAGCCACCTGCAATGGTGGCACCTCTGTTGGGGAAACTGCCTGGAGCCCATCAAAACAGGATCGAGGAACGGGATCCATGGAGGTCTTTGGTCCAAGCCCCTGATCAAAACAGGGCTGGCTCCAAGGTCAGAGCACCCTGGACATGACTCAACACCACCAGAGCTGCAGCTCAAGGTGGTCCATGGGGACATGACCCAGAAATGACTTTTCCCCTCCACCGGTCATTGAGACAGCTGGGAGTTGCTAAATGACACAAACTGTCCCTAAATAGCTTCTGCAGCCCTGTGCTCAGCAAGATGCCGATGCTCCGACGTCTCACCCTCAGCATCCTCCAAGGATTAGCTCACAGGGCTGAGACCTAACAACAGCGCACTGGGGGCAGCGGGTGGGTGGGCATCGCTGTCACTGCTCCGGCACCACGTCACCATTCCCAAGTCCATGTTCCCAAGCCCATCTGCACTCTGGTGCCAGCCCCGAGCCCCTCTGGCACACGGCGGCTGCGCTGTGGCATCCGAAAAACCACGGGGAGTTGCCAAGGAAGCCTCAAAAGCCCTGGGGCAGCCTCCCTGCTCATGCCTCTCCATCTGCTCTTCCTTAGGCAAACAGGCTCCTGGCTGGGTGGTCTGGGCTCAGGGACCCCTCTGTGGTCAGCTCCTGGAGTGATGCACAGGTGTGGGGAGCAACAACAGTGCCAGAGGGGTGGAATTTTTGGGATTGTGGGCCTGGGCTCAGCAGCATCCATGAGGATGATGCCTCAAGCCCGGGCTGTGGGCAGCAGTGAGTGCCCATGTCCCAAGATGCCAGTTCCATGTGATGATTAATAACCCACTGTCCTGACCCTCATCCAGACTTTCTGAGGTCATTTCCTCGAAATCCATCATCCCTTCCCAGGCAATACTTCCCAGATGTTGCTGCTCCTCCCTGCATTTCAGTATCTGGCTGATGATGTGAGGCAGCACAAAGCCTGGAGGAAGAGCAGCGCTTTCCAACAACCCCTTGAAGCATCTAATTCCTCCTCAGCTCCAAAATATTTCCATTTTTTGTCCCAATTATGGCAACTCTTCAAGCATCTCCAGAACGCAGCTGGATTGAAATGTGATGTAAATTTGGATTTGTAGCAGCTGCTTTTCCTCCTGGTTGCCCGTAGATGGAGGAAGAGCACTTCACCCCTCTGGGTGCCTCCTTCAGCCGCCTGGTTGATGAAGTCACGAGGTGTTCTGGGGGTCTCCTCCCCCCTGCTCTGGCCCATCAGATGCTTGGTTTGGGTGATTAACACCTGTCCTGGGACGGATTTTGGCCATGACCTGCACAAGACCCTGCTCCCAGTGCAAACCCACAAGACAGAGATGGTCCCTGCAGGACCCGTGAGCCCTCTTGAGACACTCAAGACGCCCAGGTGGGTGGCCACATCCAGAGCACTGACAGGCATCCCAAAAAAAAGAGCAGCTTTGGATGAGTCCAGGTCCAAACCATGCCAGTGATGGTGCAATGATTAATGTGGACATTCCCAGCCCAGGGCTATGGATGCAGCTGGTGATGTCCAAGCAGGACGAGTCAGCCAGGTGAGCACCACACACAAAGCTTTACCACCAGAGTGTTGCTCTGCTGCTCAGAGACTGATATGATTTAAGGATGGGGATATTTTGGAGGGGAATAGAGAAGCTGTAGATGCAAGTGTCCAAGGCCAGGTTGGACGGGGCTTGGAGCAACCTGGTCTAGCAGAAGGTGTCCCTGCCCATGGCAGGGGGTGGAATGGGATGGGCGTTAAGCTCCCTTCTAACCCAAATCATTCTGTGATTCTAGAAATAGCTCAGCTCCCAGAAAACATCATCATTGTGGGAGATAAAAGTACTCCCCTTCCTACTTTCCAGATACAAAACACTTGGCTTTTCATTTCAAAAAGACACTTTTTCAACCAAAAAAAACCCCAAAACAACAACAAACCTCCATCCTTTTTTTTTTTTTCCAAAATAGGCAAGGGTTAAAAGAAACCAACGGAAACTATTTGCTTTGACCTCCCTTTGACCGGAATAATGTTTTCCTCCCAAATTTTGGTTCAGCCACCCAGTCAAAAAATGCCTCCTGCCCCAGCCTTGCCCAGGGCTGGCTCTGTGGGGTTAGTGTGGTTCCTAGTTAATGGGATTATTGTGAAACTGGTGGACACACACTTGCGTCGACCCTGTGTGGGAGGAGGAATCAGCTGGAAGACTCTAAGAAACCAAATTTAGTAGGAAAAAAAGAAGAGAAAGACTCTGTCCCTTCATTTCCCCACAGATAAAGCATTCACAAAAGCAGGGAGGGATAAAAAAATCCTTTTCCAGTAAGAGCAAATGTTTGCCCTGCATGATACCAACCGACTCCAGGTAATCTCAGGTTTAATGACACGCTTTCATAGCACTGAAAAGGGCCTCTTTTGTGTGTCTCAGGCTGTCATCTGGAGATGTCCCCACCGGGGAATTTCCTACAGGTATCTGAAGATATCCTGGTAACAGCAGTGACACTTTTGAAATGTGTTGTGAAACCTGTTATATAAATATATATTTATGTATTTTTGAGATGTGATGTGCATTTTTAAAATATATATTTGCATAAGCCCCAGTGCCGCATTGCTGGCAGAGGCCACTGGGAAAGGGATAGGGGTAAGGAATTAGCAATGTGATACCTGCTCTGAATCACACCCTGCTTTTGTGGCTGCAGGATTTTGTGAGACGGAGGTGGAGTTAGTTAGATAATCTCCAGAAAATGTCCCTGCTTTGGAAACTTTCCCACTTTTATAACCTGCACACATCACACTGCCTCCTCCAGGTAGAACTCCGGGTGGGTGATGGAGGATGAGTCCTAGTGGCTGTAACCCTCCTGTTCCACCCAGGTCATCCTGGATCTTGGTCCTGGGTCTTGGACAGGTCTTTTACAACCACGAGGAGCTTAATTAGTGTTTGAGATCTTCGTTCCCTCTTGGGGCCTGTTAGAGCTCCAGCCCACCTCCCTGTGGAACAGCAGGGCAGGGACAGCTCGCAGGAGATGCTGCCACCTCCTCCCCACTGTGCAATTCAGCACAATTAATTTTATCCACCACCACAAAGCTCTGCAGCTCTGCACTGTGGGCTTTGCTTCCTGTTAACTCCTTCTTCAGCTTTCAGTGAGTTGCCCCCAATCCTTTCCATACACACTCAGCTGGGTTTTTGCATTCATCTTGCCATGTCCATGACCTCTTCCGTGCCTCCCCCTTTGGACACGACACGGACCTTCAGCAGGAAATTTTCTTCCCTCCAATGATGTTTTTCCGCCTGCTGTTTGAACCTGGCTGCCCTGGGTCTTTTTGAATCAGTGCTTTGCATTTGCATCCTCAGCCCACTTCCACTCCCTCTGCAAACATTTCATCCTGTTCAGCTGCTTAATTCGGAGGAGCTTCCTCATTTCTCTGTCATTTCCCTTTTCGCAGTTAAACCCTGCAGTAGCAGGAATTTTTTCCCACTGAAAATAATTTGCAGCAACTGAAGCTTCTCTGCTAAATCCAAAGTGTTTGCCAACCATGGCCAGGCAGAGGTTTAGCCTAGGCCAAATCAAACCCATCAAGATAATGCCCAAGGACAATCAACCCTATAGGGTGGCCACGCATTTGTCCTCTCCAAGGATGGAGCACTCACTCAGGGCTAAATCAGGAGAGATTTCAGGATCTGAGAGCTTTAAGGGCTTTGCAGAGGTTGAACTGCTGCGGGCTTCTACAAAGAAAAGTCCAGAGTACCCTGCAGCAGAAGCATCTACTGGATGGTCTAAGAGATGGCATTGACTGTCTCAATAAAAGAGAGGAAATTATATTGTCTCAAATACTGCTGTAGAAAATGGCTTTTGTGGGTATATCATGGTCTAGACCAGGCTCCAGAGGATCTCACCCCCACCAGCACCTTCCCAGGGCAAGGCTGGGGGAGATGGTGAGAGCCTGGCTGAACTGGTCATTCCGGGGAACCCTCCCTGACACACACAAGGTCTGGGACAGCCAGAGCTAGTGGGAACCAAAGGGTGCTTCAGTCAGGAACACGTTGCTGTGAACAGTTCTACTCTGAGGCTTGGGGTTTTTGCTCAGTAGAGACAGCGTGGTCACCCCTGGGGACCACGGTGCCCCCTGACCACTGCCCTCCAGGGCCAGCCTCTCCGGACCTCTGCTCCCGCCGCCAGACTCCGGGCAGGCAGTGACTTTCCAGACACGTAGCCTCAGTCTGACGAGTCTAAGAGGAATATTTGTTCTGGCCATGGGCCGGGACATTTTAACTTCCCAGCCCGAGCCCTGGAGAGTCACTGTTGTGGCACAACAAATTCCTTGTCCTGGCTCTGCCCGTCACAGCTCGGCCCTCAGAGCTTGGTGGCAGCACCCTGAGCTCGTGCATGGATCCTGCAGAAGGGAAAAAGCTAAGGAGAAGCATCCTCAACTTTTAATGGTGCAAAACCTACCAAAATACTTGGCGTGATGGTGTATCTGCACCCCTAAGACAAGATACAGTCTTTTTTTTCTCCAGAAAACCTCAAAATCTGTAAATTTACACAAGGGTGTAAAAACACCGTCTCGTGCAACTACACCAAAGTCCCTCTTTGTGGTGCCAAAATGTTATGGGGAACAGGAAATGCCCCTGATACACAGCCAGCCCCTTTTTCCAGGTGTGTAACTCCTTGCTTGGCTGAGCACATGTCAAGAGATAAAAATCCCAGGTGGATGTCTTGGGGACCCTCAGAGATGAACCCCTTTCCTAACCTTTCCACCTTTCTGGGGAACAGAGGATGGGGATGTCACCTTTGTCCCCTAAATGCCATTCCCTGACACCAGCTCACCTCATTGCTGTTGTTCTGTGTGGCCTGAGGGTTTGAACATGATCCAGAGAGAAAGCAAAAATGGAAATTCCCCAGAGCTCAGAGGGAAGGAGGATGGAGAGGGAACAGTTCCTGATCTCGTGGCAGCAGCGAGGTGGCTCCTTCCCCCTGGCTATGGACCAGGCTGTGCCAGCTGGGAAGCCACAGGAGCCACTGGGACACAAAGTCTGGGGCAGGCTGACCTGGGGGGTTACATCTCACCAGGCTTTGCTCCTCATCACAGATTCAGATGTGGAAAGGGCCTGAAGTGATGAGCCTGTGGTGAGAGAGAGGCAGATGAAACGCTGGGTCCTTCATCCAGAGTCCCTGGAAGTGTTCAAGGCCAGGTTGGACAGGGCTTGGAGGTCCAGTGGAAAGTGTCCTTGCCCATGGCAGAGGGTTGGAACAAATGGTTTTTAAGGTCCTTTCCAACCCAAACCATCCCATGATTCTCGGGAACACACTCCAGTGTTCTGATGAATGCCTGTTGTCTTAGAGAAGCCACTGTCAGCCTATCCAATATCAAATGCAACCACCTTGGAGAGCACAAGAGCTTTTAATACATGTTGCTATTGCATTGTCTCTATTTATCTTCTCACCACAGGGTTTTCCAGCATTTTCTAGGCATCCCTTGTCCCCAGAGAAGCCAGAAATCTGAAACTTCAGGAATCAGCACTTCCCAGTCTCCAAACTGGGACAAGCCCCAAAGCCAGCAGCTCCTCTGCACCCAGTGGATGGATACCCATTGTTAGAGACATCACTGAAGCATCAACTCTTCTTTCGAAGCTCCTTGGGATTTCTGATCCATATCTCATCACCATTCTTGCACCTCTCTGGTATTGTGTCCCAAGGGCAAACACACAAATTGCAGCTGGCTGTGGTGAGAAACGTGGCCAGTATCAACCACACTCATTAACGCCTGGCTAAAATACTCCACTAAAACCAGCAGGGAAGAAGACTTGGTGTCCTAGGGCACATCACGAAGAGGATCTGGTTAAAATGCTGGAGCTGGTGGTTTGCCCCTGTTATTATTGCTCAGCCAACCTGCTGCCCTCCAGCCTCTCCTCCCCTCCCTGGTTTTCCCTCTTTCTTCCCAGTCTAGGGCCAGGAGAGCTCTGCAGAAGGAACCCTCCTCGAGGGAGCATGAAAGGACAAATATTTGGCTTTTTGTGCTGTTTGAGTGCAGTATTTCTGGGGCACTGGTATTTCCCTGGTGCTCCCACTGTGGCTGATCGTGGGAGGTCACTGTAATTCAGAGGTAGGCAGCAGAGAGCTCTGCATAATCCCAAGCCTTGTCCCCAAATATTCAGAAATCGCTGGCTGATGCCCTTTGTGGCACTAAGGACTTGCATTGTGCTTTGAAAACAAGCTTTAGCATTGGGTGAGTGGATAAACAAAGCATGTCCTGAGCCTAAGGGAAAAGGACCAGGCAAATCCTCAGGGATGCTTAGACCTGCTCAGTGCACACCAACCTGGATGTAAAGAACAACGTGGAAGTCAAAAGAGGTGGATTGGGAGGGTGGGAAGGGGGAGAGAAAAGTTAGCAGCACATTATAGAATCATAAAATCATTGAGGTTGGAAAAGACCTTGGAGATCCTCAAGTCCAACCATTAATGTTGGACCAAGCAGAAGGACCTGGAGCTGCTGACCTCCATCCAAAGCCAAGGGAAGCACCCAGTGCCAGGGTGATTTCCCATGGGAAACAACCCTGAGCTTGGTATTGCATCCAGCTACGATGCCAGGGAGAGCCAGAGAAGGAGCCAAAGCCTGGATCCCACACCGGGAAGGGCAGAGCTGTCTTGGTCTCTTCTGCCCATGTGTGCATGTCCAAACACAGGGAGAGATTTCACGGCCAGCTCAGGGACACTGCAGGGAGATGGAGAACACATCCAGGCAGCTCATGGAGACCTTCTGCATCCACACCTGCACCACAAAACTAGCAGGAGCCATAGGAGAGCTGCTGTCCCTGTGGCTGGATGCTCAGTGCCAACACAGCAGGTCCCACATGTCCCACATGACCTACTTGGACGAGCATCCAGCCCTGCTGAAGGGCCATTTTTACCCTTTCTAACCTCTTTACTCCACTTGATCCCAATTCCCATCAACTCCTGAGTCCTGCCTGGGCCCAGGTGCTGGTGGATGCTCAGTTATAGCTGTGATTTTTAACCCCTGGGATGCAAAGGGCAGCGGAGCAAAGGAATCCAGTCGGAACACACAAGATTTTGGACTGAGTCCCAGAGGAGCAGGGTTTGTCCATGCCCCCAAGGCTGGCAGAGTTGTCCCTCTCCTATCTCTGGTGCAGTCCAGGGTCGCTTGGCCCTGGATAAACTTCATGGAGCTGAAACACTTGCATGCTTTGCAGCCCAGCAGAGCTTTGCCGCTGGCTGTTCTTATCTCAGCCCAGCTCCCTGCGTCTGTACCAGCCCTTATCTCCCCCCGACATTCTCCCCGTGCTTATAAACTGGAAGAACTTTTAAACTGGGACAAATTTTAAACTGGCAGCACATCCCTCCCCTGCCAGCTGGTTTTGCAGGCTGGGTGAGCATGGAGGGGCAATTTGGGGCTGTAAATATGTGCTTGTACCCATTTTTCCCCTATTTTTTTCACATTTTCTCTGCACATTGTAGCTCCCATTCTCAAACCAGGAGGTTGGATGCTCTGGGAGGGATGTCAGGGGTACCCTGAGAGGTCTTCCTGGAAGAGAGGGACCTCCAGCCCCCCTGCACAGCGTGATGTGAGACTCAGTGACCCTGTCCCCTTATCGACAGTGGGTGAAGCGTTCAAGATGCCCCAAGGGCACTGAGCCAAGCAGCCCTGGAGGGCAAGCACCGGCTGGAGCCAGCGCCTGGGGGGAATGGGATTGTTTGGGCTAAGGGAGAAGCTGATTAGAGCTGCTGAAGGCCCTCAGGAAGCTGACCTTGCTGCAGGAGTGAGGGTGAGGCGCTGGAGCAGAAGGCCTGCCTTGGACATCCCGCTGCACGTGGGACCCCTCTGCCCCAGCTGCTGAGGCCTAGCAGCTCAGTGCCCACTCTGGCTGTGATTTTGGAGACACAGTGATTTTAGGGCATTTCTAGCTGCCTGAGACCACCTCCACGCCATACTCAGCAATGTTTTTTGGGAACCAGGTGACTGGTGGGACTCAGCACCCTGCAGAACTGCCTGGGACCCCACAAAGCACCTGGGACCCCACTCTGTGCCCAGAGCCACGCGGCTCACGACCATCACACTTCCTCTGAGCACCTCCCAGGAAAGCTTTGAGCTCCAGACCCTTGATTCTCCCTCTAGAGCAACTTTCCCTGCCCCTCTCCCTTCTTCACTGCACATCCATGGGCGGTGAGCTGTGAGATGATTTATGGGACAGAAAGAAAAAAACAGAAGAGAAAGTTAGATATAAGAAGTTTTTTACACAGAGAGTGCTAAAACACTGGCACAGGATTCCCAGACAGGTGGTGGATGCCCCATCCCTGGAAACATTTAAGGTCAAGTTGGATGGGGCTTTGATCAACCTGATCTAGGTTTGGACTTTGGTTCCTTCCAACCCAAACTGTTCTATGACTTTATGAAATTTCTCTTAGATCCTCACCAGCCCTATATTTCACTTGCTTTTCCCCCAAACCAGATGTGACCGTGGCTCTCTGTGCACGGGAGTGTGAGAGGAGGGGGACACTCCCAAAGGACAGCCAATGCCATCTCCAGGGATTCAAGGGGGATTGTTCTCTGGAGGCAGCTGCTTCTCCCCCTGCTCTGTACAGGCAGCCTTGAAGTTCAAACATGGACCTTTGAAAACACATCTGGACACATCAAGCCAAAATTAGTGTCTAGGATGGATGATTACCTGGTGAGGCTGCTCAGGTTCTCTGTCAGGAGGGCTGCAGGTGCTTCCCAGGGTTGTTCATCTCCAGAGGAGCTTGTGCTGCCTTTCCAAACCCCACCTCCAAGGGCTGCAGGTCGAGCAGCCACCATGCCCAGATGTTTCTCCTGGACCAGCCCTCTCCCTTGCCCCAACCCTGCCAGTGGTGCAAACATCTGGACTTGGGCACCTGCTTCAGAAGGCAGAAGCTCATCCACTTCGGCCAGAGCTTTTATCTCTGCTCTAATGACAAAGACATGGTGCTCATCCTTCCGCAGAACATCTGGAGGATGTCTGGCATTTAACGGGGAGGGAGGAGGAGGAGGAGAAGGAGGATGAGCTCACTGTGTCCTTGCAAGGCCACAGCATGAGTCAAAGGCAGGGGCCTGCACTCCTGATGTGCACTGTGGTGTGTGGGAGAAAGCTTCCTGCAATGGCTTGGAAAGGGCTGGAATCAGCAGCCCCTCCACCGGGCAAAGTCTGGGTCAGACACACCCTCATGACACCCAACTGTGGCTTCAAGGACTTCCCTGGTCACCTCCCAGGCACGGGAGAGACTCCCAGCTTCCCACACATCAGGCAGGTTTATTTCCTAAGGGTGTGCTCCCCTCTCTTCCCTTGCTGAGTGCCTGAGGCTGGCAGGGACCTCTGGAGACCAACCACGTGCTCGAGCAGGGGGACTGGGAGCGGGTTGCCCAGGCTGAGCTGAAATGGGAGTTCTGGACCATAGGCGGGATGGGGGGAGTCCCCAGGGGAGGCTGGGCAAGGCACGTGAAGCCTTTTGGGTGTCCTCAAGCCCCCAGCGCTCCTCTCCTCCCTCCTAAGATGCCAGGAGTGGTCACAAGGAGGAGGGAGGAGATGGGATGGATGGTGCAGGATGGACATGGGGCAGGTCTCTTGAAGACCTGGTGAGTGAGCCTCGGTCATCTGCTGAAGATCATAACAGCTGTGGGCTTGGGGAGTTGAGAAGAGATTGTCCCTCCTGGTTTGGGCCATGGAATATTTCACAGAAGGCTTGGCTCCGTTGCTGTCCTCCCACAGCACCAGCTCCAGCTGAGATGAGAGTGGATCCATGCAAAGAGACACCACGGCCCGAGGTGATGGAGGTCTCTTTTCTCTTAGGGATTTTCCATTGCCTTTGGATTTTTGCCTTGCAAACAGGCACGGGAGGCCGTCCCCCTCCTCAGCATGTGGTCGGCACCATCGGAGTGAAGGATCTGCCGGAGCCAGGACCCTGGGGAGGTCTCAGCCTCCCTGACCTCCAGCCATGACACTTGAGAGGGCTCTGGGCAGGCTGTGAGGGATGAAAGCGGGTTGGCTCCCCGCTGTCCTTGTATGGGAATTTGGATGGAAGCAAACGTGTAAGAAGCTGGCCAAAAGGAAATACTCGGCGTGACATGTCAAAGCATATCCTAATAAATGTTTACAAACCTCCCAGCAGCCAAGGGGGGGAATTAAAGAGGGAAGTAACTAGAGGAAAGGACAGGTTTACTATTTAAAACTTCTTTGATTCATTCCTACACAAAAGAACAATCAACTCTTACTCATTTTGCTTGAAAATAGAGACCTTTGGGAGTCTGCAGGGCAGGGCTGCATCATCCCATGCAGGAGACCTGTGGCATGTGGAAGAAGGACCTTCCCAAATCCGGGATGAGGTCTGTGTCACTGTGGTACCCGTGTGGCTCTCAGGGACAGGGTTCCCCTTCTCAGTGGCACCTTTCCATGGATTGTTCTGCTGCCCCTGCACTGTGTGAGGAGCACAGGTCCTGAGCACCAGAGCTGGGAACGGGAGAAGTTTTTCACCTGCCCCAGCTGAATTTAGCGTGGAGACCCATCCGGTGTCTTCTCCAGGTCCACATGGATTTTAACAGCAAACAGTTCCCAAGGCTCTGCTGAGGCCTCTGCTTTTGTGCTTGCCTTGGCACAGGGCCATGGTGTGAGTCACAAGCGATTCGCTTTTTGTTTAATGTCCCCATTCCGGCTCTGCCGACTCTCTCAGAAGGAAGTTAATTCATAAACCCAATCAATATTAACTGCCCGAGGAGGAGGAGGAGGAGGAGGAGGAGGAGGAGGAGGAGGAGGCAGAGAAGGAGAAACCAGGCCATTTGGCATTCCCACCACACCAGAGAGCCATTTCATGTTGCCTGCTGCTGTGGGTGCTGTGGTCTTCCTCACTGTGGTCCTAGGATGATGATGTGAGAGCCCTAGGACAATGTGACAATCCCGGGATAACGTGACACCCATAGCACCTATGTGACAGTCCTGGGACCTACGGACAGCCCCAGGAGCTACGTGGACATGGTTGCTCTCTCCAGGCCCTGTGTGACACCTGTGAAGAATCCCTGGGAATGTAAGGGAGGAGCACAACCCTCTGGACACATCTGCTTGGAAAATGCCCAGAGAAGTCAGGCTGTCAGCACACAGGTCCCAGCTCCAGGAGAGTGACGTGGTGACATCTCTGACACCTGGGAGCTCTCCCATGGTAATGCCTGGCAAGCGAGGAGCATGGACAGGAGGGAGGAGTGGGGCTGCTGAAACACAGAGCAAGAAACAGGGAGAAGAGCCAAGGGAGGAACACATCCAGGAGGCAGCAGAGTGGGAGCCAAGCCCTTGAGCTGTCCTGGTTGTTTGCAGACTGAAAGCCTTGTGCACACACGAACACCGCGGAGGTAAGTGCTGTCTTGGAGGCTCCCAATCTGGGAATGGCCAAAACAGATCACTGGGCCACGTGGTACCTCTAAAATCCTGGAGATCGTGGCTCTTGGACACTGGCCCAGGAGGAGATCCCATGGGATGCAAGTCAATTTTTACACTGGAACTGAGCAGAGAGGCACAGCCAGGCGTGCCAGGCCCAGAGGAGACCACGAGGTCTGTCATGCCCAAAGGTCTTGCTGAGCCAAGAGTTGTTTGCACCTGCTCTTATCCTGGTGGAGAAAACCAGCATTTCCTCTTGTGTCTGTGTTGAAAACCAGATGTCAAAGTGCCTGGAAAACACAGACTTCACAATATGTTTAATTGCAGGTGCCTGGTTTAATTGCAGCCTCTGGATGACAAGGTCCTGCTGGCTGGGAATGAAAAATAATAAAAGTTGTGCTCAGAGCCATGTGTCACAGGGACAGAGCCCACCAAAGCACATTCCAGAGCAGATCCCATGGCTCTTTCTCCAGCCACCCTGCTGAGATGAGCCAGTTTGGACCAAAAATGCCCAAGCCCAGGAGTTGGTCTTGAAGGCAACACAGCACCTTCACCTCCCCCTCCAGTGGATACTCGGAGCACGGCAGTCATGTCCCTGCACAGGAGATTCCCTTGAACCTTCCTGGAAACCCAACCAACTTCTTGTCCATCATTCCCGTTATTTTTCTGGTTTATTTTAATCTGCTGTCTGTTATTGTTCAGTTTTCCTCTGAGCAAGGTTTTTCTGAGTATCCAAGAATAGGAGACACATCGGATAATAACTGGAAGGAAGTGAGAATGCCTAGGATTACTGGATATATTAAAGCAAACCTATTTCACAATTTTCTCTGTTTATGCTAGGTTTGTCTGGACATTTATCCCTTAAGTTAGAGGAGTCACCATCCTGCTGAGATCAGGAATCTTTGACGTGCACAGAGAGAGAGTGACCCAGGCACTGCAAACTCCTGGCCTGAAAAAAGAATGATTTGGAATAGAATAGAACCTTGTTTGCAGGAAAATGATTAAAAAAGACATTTTAGGGAGGCTGGTAGACAGAAAAGGTGCTGTGAGTGAAGTCACCCGCTGTTCCTGAGCCTGCCAGCACACGCAAGCTCCAGGGCAACAAGCTGATCTTGTTTCCCATCAGATTCCCCTCCTCCCTCCCTGCCGAGGGGCAGAACCTCGCCGCTGCCTTGGTTTTGCAACACATCCCCAACGGGATGGACCTGCTTGAACATTTTTGGCTTGGGCAGGTCTCAGGTGTCCCGCATGGCACAGGGTGAGGGGAGGAGCACCCTGCCTGCTGATCCAGGAGGTCTCACCTATAGCAGACATGGGATACAGCCCTCCAACCCTCTGTCTGAGGGTCCTCGAGTGTTTTACAGCTGTTACCTGGAAGCTGAAAGCTGGGCATCCATTCTTCTGTGCAACTGGGGAAAGTGAGGCACAGACTGGAGTCACCACAGCATTGCCCCAGGAGCTCCCTGCTCCACTCAGTCACTCCCAGACCTCCTTAATCGGGATGGTTTTACAATCCTCCAAGGATGAACTTGAGCTCCACATCAGCATCTCCTGAGCATCCGTGAGCATCTCCTGGCCACGCTCCTGTGCGGCACAGGCACACGATCACCACGCCCCCTCCCTGGAGCACCCAAAACCCCAAACACGTGCGAGCCACCACATCAAAAGGGAAGGTTCAGCAACCGTGCCTGGTTTTGCCCAAACCCAGACAACTGATGGCCAGGACCCCCCAGGAGTGTGCTTTCCTTGTTATAGTTTCCCCTGGTGTTTGTACAGAGTGTCTGGGCACTGGCTCTGCTCTGAGCTTTGTTTGGAAGGTGCTGCCAAGGTAATGCTGCTCCCAGCATTGCTGCATGAGCACCACGTCCCCGCAAAAACTGAGTCTATCCTGGGAAGTTATTCCTGTCCCCCTCCTAATCCTTATCCTAGCACCAAACCCCTAATTCTGCTCCTAACGTTGCCCATAACACAAATCAAACCCTACAGCAAGCCCTGAGTGTGTTTGCTGGAGCTTTGAGCCCTTCTCTGCTTGCACAGAAGTGGATGCAAGGGGTTTCCTGATAGATTAGGTGGGGGGAAAATATGGGAATTATCCCCATTTGGGGATGTAGGATGTGAAATGGTCCCTCTGTGGGGATGCTCCTGGTAAAACCTCCAACGAGTGGTGCTTCAGTCACCTCCCAGCAAGCAGAGCAGACAAACCTGTTATCCATAAATCAAGGGGTGTTAACGTCTGGAATAGCTCCAAAATCTTCCTATAAAATGTAACCATCACATTTGGTTTAGCTGAGTAGAAACCTCAAGCACTGCTGACTTTGTTGGGGTTTTTTTGCCCACCTGTGAATGACAGAAGAGAAAATTGTGACTAAATTTTGCCTTGTTTCTGTAATTCCGCTCTTTTACAGAAAAAGAAAAAAAAAACACAGCATTTTCCTTCTTGTGAGAAAGAGACAAATTCTTGGAATTAAAAAAATAAATCACTTGGGACATGCCTTCCCCTTTCATCTCCTTCAAGGACACGGCGTGATCTTCTGAGAAGCAGAATCGAAAGGGAGAAGTGAAGACGTGAGTTGCTCACACAGAAAGCACCACTGACGATGCCAGGCATGAAACAGATTTTTATTTTCCCAAAATAAATGTCCGGTTTGGTTGCCTTTGCAATGGAAAGAACAGGACACTGTGCCTTAAATATTTGCTGTGGTGGCTGGATGTGATGGACCCACCTGCAGGCAAAGGAGAACCAGCCCAAGAGCTGAGCAGATCCCTGTGTGCTCCTGGGAAGCAAATGATCCATGCTCTGAGTTTTAATTCCTGGAAGGCTTTGGTCCCTGTGGGAGATGCCTCATGCCTGGATGTTGTGTTGGCGTGTCAGGAATCCCCAAGGTCTCCGCCTCATCCTTACCAAGGGGATGGACATACTGAGTCAACAGCACTGCATTTAACGGTATTAATGGGAAAATGACTTACATTGACCTTAAAATAACTTAGAAGAAGCAAAAGACTTAAAATTCTCATTATGGAAAGGCACAGACTAATTGCACGGACTAAAAACTGCACATCCATCCAGCTGGGTGATTTGATCCATGGTTTGGAAGTCACATGGAAAATTCCTTATTGCTTGTAGATCTGAGCATGGGGTTCCTGGGGAGGCAACAAGAAGTTGCACCTACAGGTAGTTTTTAACGCAAAGCATTAAAATTATGTTCTGCAAAATTGCTGGTGAAATTCGAGCATCTCGTCCTCGTGCTGCCTCAGCCCATCCACAGGACCCAAGCGTTGGGTGTCCACATGGGGGCAAGTAGGGACACTTGTGTCTGGCCCTGGTTCATGGTGATGGACCATGATCATGGAGCTCCTCAGGTTGACTCATCCCTGAGATGCTGGGTTTCAACCTTAAAATAACTATTTTCACCCTCTGAATGTTCCTGGCTGTGTGGCCCCATTGGGATGGTGGCACCCCAAATGCAGGCATCTCCACCAGTGTTTCCACACTTCATCCCTTGTTGTAATTGGGATCAATCATTTCCCAGAGAAGGCTCTCCAGCCGGAGAACTGCCTCCAGTCCAACAGCCAAAGCAAACAAGCTGACAAGGAAACAACGACGAGTTGAGGGAAGTTATTTTAAATCTTTTCCATATGGGAAATCCTGAAGGCACCTCCAGGCCTTGTGTGCTTTGAGCTCCTTATTCCTCCTTGTGGATGCAGTCTGGAAAGCAGAGGAGCCTGGAGGAGGTGATCCAAAAGGATGTGGTGTGCTCCTTCATCACCCCCAGGCAGCATGGACAGTTCCTGCAGGTTCCCACAGGGATCTGAGCCTGCTTTTGGACATCCTTTTGTTATCAGCTGCTACCTGAACCCATCCCTGGGGCTGATGGCAGAGCCCAGTTCTCCCAGCATGGGGATGGTGGAGCTCCATGTGGGGTTGCGCCTCTGCCCCGTTCCAGTGTCCCATGATGGCGTGGGGGACAGTGGTGTTGGTTGGTGTGTGCTGGTGACAACACTGAGACGGCCATCGCTGTGCCAAGCCTTGGGAGCTCTGGGTTCTCCCAGGATGGAAAGAGCCACAGAGAGGTGAAAACCCAAAAGAGCTTCCAGGATGCAGGGTG